>CAUYSK010010643.1:0-52057 GCA_963575035.1 Avahi laniger
CCTCCCAAGACATATATACATATAGGATAGTGCATATCATACTCTGCCATAATTTTATCTTTATGTGCATCATTTAACATACACAGTAGTCCTTCTTACCTGAGATTTTGCTTTCCATGGTTTCAGTTACCCACAGTCAACCATGGTCTGAAAATATTAAGTGGAAAATTCCAGAAATAATTCATAAATTTCAAATTGTGCACCTTCTGAGTTGCATGATGAAATTTCACACCATCCTGCTCCCTCCCATTAGTCCCTTAGTAGCTGTCTTGGTTATCAGACCAACTGTTGTGGTATTGCAGTGCTTGTGTTCCAGCAAGCCTTATTTTATTTAATTTTTCTATTTTGTCATTGGTTATTGTTGTTAATATCTTACTGTGCCTAATTTATAAATTAAATTTTATCATAGGTATGTATGCATAGGAAAAAACAGAATATATAGGGTTTGGTACCATCCACAGTTTCAGGCATCCACTGAGGGTCTTGGAACGTATCCGCTGAAGCTAAAGGGGTACTACTGTATTTATTTTTTGTCACATATATGCCTGGCACAGCCTGGCTGCCCTTATGGAGTAGGCAGTCTAGCTGGCAAATTCATGCTAAGCACTGCACAAATATAAATAAATAAATATATATAAAATACAAACTGTGATTTCTGTAGAGAAAAATTGTAGAGCACTAAGAGATAGCATAACTAGGACATCTGATTTAGATTGGAAGTTAGGGGCCAGGAAAAGTTTCTCTGAAGAAATGACATTTAAGCAGACACCTGGAGTCTAACTTTGATACTTGCTATCTTCACTTTCTCACTTTCCATTGACTTTTTTTTTTTTTTTTGCAGAGACAGGGCCTCGCTATATTGTCCAGGCTGGTCTTGAACTCCTGGTCCCACGGGACCCTCCAGCCTTGGCCTCCCAGAGTGCTGGGATTACTGTGCCCACCAACCTTCCATTTACTTTTTAACCCACTGTTTTAACCCCTGCCTGGGGTTTATGTGTATGTTGTTTCCTTTGTCTCAAATGACCTGCCCTGCTGGTAGTTGAAATCCTCTCCACTGTCCTTTAAGATTCAGTTAGTTCCAGCCTCAACCTTTGTGAAAACTTTCCTGACTCTCCCAGGGAAAATTAATCATTTCCTCTCCATTTTAAATCTTCTTCTATTATAACACTAACTATCTTGACCTTAAGCTCCTTGAGATGAAGACCTACCTAATACTTTCTGCATCCTGCTACAATCCTGTTCCCTTTGAATCTTGTGACTCTTTTGTTCAGTCTAAATATCCCTGCTTCCTTCAAACATTCCTCTTATAATATGGCTTATAATCCCAATGATTTCTTTTTAAATGTATTTCAACTTACTAACATTTCTTAAAATGTCACCCTTAGCTGAATCCAATTCTAAAGGAGTGATCTAGCTCCATAAGGTAAAAAAGATCATTTCTTTCCTTATTTGACAGCTAGCCTTCTAATGCCTGCTTAAAGCTGTATTGAATTTTTTGGCAATTATATAACAATATGCAATCATGCTGAGTTGACTGTGGAGAGAATGACTATTACTAAACCAACTTAATCTTATCTTATACTTTTGATCCTACTGTTTTGGACTCAAGCAAAGAATGTTACATTGGCCCTTTTATAACTTTTTATTTTATTCAGCCCATTAATCTAGGCTGCTAAGATTTTTTTTTAAAACCTATTGTGATCTGAAAGTATTATTATCCTTTCCAGCTTTCTGTCATCTGTGAATTTAATGAATCTGTTTTAAAAATCAGCATCTAAGTCATTAAAAAAAATGCTAACTAAAATAGGGTGTGCATAGAAGCCTAGCATGACACTATAAGCTTTCTCAAGAAAGATACTAATTTGTTAATCACCACCTTTAGTTTAGGCAGTTACGTAATTGCCTATGCACCCAAGATTTCTCCAACTTTTCCATTAAGATATCGTAAGAGATCTTGCCAAATGCCCTGTCGAAGGTCAATGACATATCTTTCAGCATGATATTATGATGTAAATTTAAATTAGGAATGAGAATGCTTTTATTGAGCTTAGATAAAATGAACAATGAACATGGCTTTTATGCAAAGCATGACCAAGAAGGTAGTACCAGAAACCTAGAGATATAACTCTTGGAAGATGGGACTTTAAGAAGAAAAATTTGAAAGTAGAGAAACTGGTGCAACAGGGAGCAATATGAATGGCTATAGGCAGCTGCCCCTGACCTTTTTGGCACCAGGGACGCATTTCATGGAAGACAATTTTTCTATGGACCCAGGGCAATGAGGGGCAATGATAATTTCAAGGTAATTCAAACACATTACATTTATCGTGCACTGTATTTCTATTATTATTACATTGTTAACCTCTCTGCTAATGATAATCTGTATGTGCAGCCGCTCCCCAGCACTAGTATCACCGCCTCAGCTCCACCTTGGATCATTAGGCATTAGATTCTCACAAGGAGTGCGCAACCTAGATCCCTCGCATGCGCAGTTTACAGTGGGATTCGTGCTCCTATTAGAATCTAATGTTGCCATTGATCTGACAGGAGGCGGAGATCAGGTGGTGATGTGAGTGATGGGGAGCAGGTACAAATACAGATGAAGCCTCACTGGCTTGCCCGCTGCTCACCTCCTGCTGTGCGGCCCAGTTCTTAACAGGCCACGGACTGGTACCGATCCCTGGCCCAAGGGTTGGGGACTGCAGGTTATAGGTTTGACCATCACAAGAGATTTCAAATTGAGAATACAGAAAATAATTGGAACAAATCAAGTGAAGGGATTCAAACAGAGTTTTGTTGTGTATCTTTCCTCTTTAGGCATTGAACTAACTCCATGAAGTAGATAAGTGAGGATTAAAGAGATAAGCAGCAGCTATTTAGTTTAGGAAGAGTGTTTGTAGGGGGACTGTAGAAAGCTAATATCCAGGGTTTGGATGGCTTCAAAGATTCAATTCAGAATAGTCTATTCAATTCAGAAAAGTCTCAGAGGAGTAGATCTTTTCTTCTTTAATGAGTAAGAAAGCTAGGCCTGAAATAATGGTGGTCTAACCTTAAAGTACAGGTAAAATTAGAAAGATCAAGGAGGGCCTGAGGCACATCCTAGGTCTAGGACTAAAGAAATGACCCTTCCAGGATGGGGAAGAGCCTGATCAATAAACTAGTGAAGAAAGATAAGGCTTGGGAGTGAGACCGATGGTTCCTCACAGCAAGATGAGGTTGGTGAGAAGGCAGATCCTGACAGGCCAAACTTGGGAACATGTTCTGTAGACAGACTCTGGGAAATGAGCTGGCTGTGAGATGATTACTAAATAGATATTCTTATCATCACCTATTTTATAGGTGAGGAAATTTCCCAAGACATTAAATATTATTAACTTGCTTGAGGTTACATATCCAATATGTGGCAGAGGCAGGATTTGAACCCAGACAGTTTGACTCCAGAGTCCACTCTAACTGCTGATACTGTGCAGCCTCCTCTGTGAAGCCTTCTCGAACTTCCATGGCAGTTACATGCTTCATCTGAGTTCTCACAGGTCTAAGTTATACTTTTGTAAGTATTCACATTATGCCTTAAGTTATTTTGCATTGCTATTTGTCTTTTTCCTCCCCCACCCCCACAGATGTGAGCTCTTTAAGAGCAGGATTGAAGCCTTGTATTCCGACACCCCTCTGCACCAGCACAGGGCCTGCAATTCAGTGGCATTCAGTAAAGGTTCACCAGATACGTGTCTTATAAGTTAAGATTATTGGTTGTAAGTGGCAGTGACCAACTCTGGCTTACTCAGGAAGAAGAGCATTTTGCAGGAAGGATATCTGGTGGTTTATAAAACCAACCAAAGGGCTGAAGAAACATGTCAAAAAAAAAAAAGCAAAAAAACACAGGCAGGAAATGAGAGGAATTAGGCACTGAAAAAGCCTGTCAGGACTTGGTTCTGTGCAAAAAGAAAAAAAAAAAATCAGTTGCTACATGTAAGACACAACAGTATGTTTTTATATCATGTTGTAAGGCACTGATGATATTTGCTATTATTATGTGAACTTGGTCTTGACGGCTATCAGGTTCATCAAGTGGAGGAAGAAGGACCAGCATGTGCTAAGGCTGCTATCTAACAAGGCATGGTGTGTTCAAGGAATTTCTGGAAGCATGATGTAGCCAGGGTATAAGGTATACCAAGCGGGGAAAGCCAGGGTAAAGCATAGCAGAGGATGAGTTTGGCAAAGGACAGAAACTAGAAGGGGTAGGGCCTTGTATATCTTTATCAGAATGAAGTCCTCATTTGGAATTTATTCCAAGGGCAAAGGGAGACCAGTGGTGGCTTCTAAATAGGGCAAGAGGTGTGTGTAGTATGCATAGGGTCTGTTGGATTGTGAGTTGCCTGAGATCTGTATAATCACAAATGATTGGAATTTCCTGATGGGAATGGAAGGGCAGGGAAAAGACTGGAAGACACTATGCTGACTCCTGAGCACTGTTGAGGACTCGCATGAAAATTGCTAAAGAAATTACATGCAAATGTTGACTGCAACTTTACAGAGATTCATTTGAAGCCATCACTGCTGAAGCGACACTCAGAGTCACTTAATCAGGGAAGGCTCCCTGGAGGAGGCAAATCGTAAGCTTGGTTTGAAGGAAGGGATCATGGTTTGCCTGAGCTTCTCATCTTATCAAAGAAAGAATGAAGGGCCAGAGAAAGGGAGGGTCTGGCTGATGGTCATATTGCAGAATTCAGATGGCCGACTGTTCCCCCTGCATTGTGTTGCTGCCACATGAAGCCGCCACTTGACTTTCCTGTTTGTCAGTCAGAGAGAACAATCCAAACATAGCTTCTGGGGCCATTGGGAAGGATCCCTTTTGAAAACAAGGGAAAATGCATAAATGCATTTATGAGATGCATTTATGAAAAATGCATTTATGAGATGCATTTATGAAAAATGCATAAATGCATTTATGAGATTCAGAGATCTCTATGTAAATGCTCTTCAACAACTCGTGTGGGTGAGACACTCCTCATGAGCTCTGTAGAGCTGAAACTACCTTGTAAAGACTGAGGGCAGGGCCTGGAAAGGAGACACTCCCTCTGTGGAATGCACATGCATCTGCCTGTAGAAAAAAGCTTGGCATAGACAAAATTTTATTATCAGTTCTTAGATCTGGGGAGAGGTGAGGTTTGCCAATCTATGTAGAGGGAATGAAATGTGCCTCCATTTGGCAGATGATCAAATTCTCCTATTAAGAAGCGTGGGCTTAGCACTTGTGGCATGCCACCGAACTGGATAAACTGATTGATTTCAACAGACACCACAAATCACAGCAGAGCCACCTGCAGGACCCACAGCCACCTAGGAGAGGTGCTTGCGTAAGGGTGCAGAGCAGAGAAATCAACAGATTAATCTGATGGCAAAACCCTAGAAGGGAGGCAGAAGGCCAGAACCAGTTAAGTGAGAAAGACCAGGTCATGGGTGGAAAAAATACAAATTTGTGGTTTTCCTCAGATTACCACATTGCTGCTTAATTTGGGGATAAATAATACCTTATATTATGAGAAGGCGTGACTTAATTTTTCATTGATTGTGGGTAAGATGGTGTAATTAAATTTTACAACATCCATACATAAGACAAACAAATATTTCAACAATAGGTATGGCTACTGATCTTATCATGAAATTGATGGTAATTAGAGCAGTGAGTTCCTGGCCGCTGTGTCATGGAAAATAGAAGTGGATTTTAGTTGTTGGTTTTGTAAGGGCAACTATGTGTTTGTTGTGAGTGGCAGGCAGTGGAAAAAAATCCCCGCTGAAATGAGAGAGGGTGTTTGGGGAGGGGAGGTCATGCCTGCGATGAGTGGAGCACCATTACAAACACATCTCTCTGCACCTGAGAATGTGGCCCAAATAGCAATTCACAGGATTAATGATGGCTATAGCAGAGCCACCCGAAATCATAATAAGGCTAAGATTAGTTTGGGGGGTCTACAGGCAGAAAGCATGGGTTTTTGCACTCTGAGCTAAGATGCTTTGTTTATTTCAATGTACTTCTCATTTTGTCTATTAATTTCATGCCAGCTCCTCGATGGAGAACCTAGGTCTGGTTCATTTAATAATACGCCAGCATAAAATTGGTGCTCATAAACTCATAGTAACATGCAAATCAGCGTATAACAGCATTTTTATTACTCGTGATTATTTGTATTTGAGATTGGGGTTGAAAAATAAGGTAGATTTCACCTATGCATGGGAATTTTCCTCTGTGGATGGTGACTTCTATTATTACATTATAATTATTATATTTTCCTTTGCAGATGGTGGCTTCTATAAATTCCATTCTATCCAAATAGACTCCAAGTGATGATTATATCATTATACATGATGAAATGTATCATAAAACAAAAAAAGGATTTTTCTTGTCAATGTGGCTCCGATTACTCTGGTTTGTTAAATGTGCCTAAGTCAGAAGCAATAGTTGAAAATGGTTCACTGTGCCCTCTCCAACAGCACACACCCTCCATTTCTCTGCCTGAGTGCTGTGGCAAAATAAGCCAGTTAGAGATCCACTCTCTTCTTAACTAAAAGCATAATACTTTTGAGAGGGAGAGAGATGGAACAGTGAGAAGCTGATTTTGTCCTCATGGACAGGACAGGGGCTTGTGAGAGAAGGGGTGAGGGCTGATGTTACATTGGTACATTTAGAATAATACACTGATTCAGGCCTAAACATTAGGGTTTCTTTGAGATGGAAATCCCTATAGTTAAGCCATGGTTCAGAGCAGCTGCTAAAACCCACAATTATCTTGACAGGAAGAAAGCCCAGCCAGTGAGAATCTTCTATACTGGGTAAAGGTCTGTCTGATAACGACCATTTGTATCTTTTCCTCTTTCTTCAAACATTCTTTGCTTTATAAATGACTGGGCTTAAAGATTACTTCATTCAATTCTTAACATTTATTGAGGGTTTACCTTACCATGTGCCAGGTACTTTTAAACATATGGATTTATCTGTTCTCATGACTAGTTATGAGAAAATACCATTATTTTCTCCACTTTAGAGATGAGATAATTAAGACAGGTACCATAATCAGGGGGCACACCTCATGTAAGGTACACAGCTGAGGTATGAACTCTGGTAAACTTGCTCCCTAGCACACAGTCCTAACCACCAAACTGCTGATATGGGCTACTCTATGTTCCCGAAAACAGTCCATAGATAAGCTGTTCTGCATTCACACATATTTATATAATAGATATGTGTATATACATATAAATATAATTTACATAAGGTATAATTTATGTTTTGCATATATGTAATTTGCATGTAAATTTGTATATATAGACATACATTTTGTATAGTACATGTAGTAATTTGCAGATAGAAGAGGATCTGGAAGGAATTAAATAACAATGGTTATTTCTGGGTAATAGCATTATTGGTATTTTTTGTATTCATCTCTTTGCTTGTGTCTTTTATGATTTGTCCATGGTAAACACATGGTTTGTAGCTAATTTTTTTAATTTAAAAAAGGATTTTTGTGTCTTTATTTAGGCAATTTAAAAACATGCACTGACTCAGTTTCTACCTGCTCAGTACAGAATTATACAAAACCCAAGCAAAACCCTGAGTCTGACATAGATCAATGGAATAGAATAGAGAATCCAGAAATAAACACACATATTTACAGCCAACTCATTTTCAACAAAGGTGCCAAGAACATACATCGAGGAAAGAATACCTTCTTCAATAAATGGTGCTGGGAAAACTGAATATTCATATGCAGGAGAATGAAACTACACCCCCCATCTCTCACCAGATATAAAAATGAACTCAAAATGAATTAAATACTTAAATGTAAAACAGGAAACTATAAAACTACTAGAAGAAAACATAGGGAAAATACTTTAGGACATTGGTCTGGGGCAAAGATTTTATAGGTAATACTTTAAAAGCATAGACAACAAAGACAAAAATAGACAATTGAGACTACGTTAACTTAAAAAACTTCCACACGACAAAAGAAATAATTGAAAGAGTGAAGAAACAATCTGTAGAATGGGAGAAAATATTTGCAAACTATTCAACCAACAAGTGACTAATATCCAGAATATACAAGCAACTTAAACAACTCAACAGCAAACAAATAATCCAATTAAAAATAGGCAAAGAATCTGAGTAGACATTTCTCAAAAGAAGACATACAAATGGCCAAAAAGTATATGAAGAAATGCTCAAGATCATTAATCATCAGAGAAATGCAAATCAAAACCGCAATTAGATATCATCTCACACCAGTTAAAATGGCTATTATAAAAAAAAATAACAAATGGCGAGGATGCAGAGAAAAAGGAACTCTTATACACTGTTGGTGGGAAAGTAAATTATTACAGCTATTATGGAAAATAGTATGTAAATTTCTCAAAAAACTAAAAATAGGACCACCATATGATCCAGCAATCCCACTACTGGGTATTTATACAAGGGAAAGGAAATCAGTATATCAAGGGCTACCTGCTCTTGCATGTTTATTGCAGCACAATTCACAGTAGCTAAGATATGGAATCAACTTAAATGTCCATCAACAGATGAATGGATGAAGAAAATGTGGTATATATTCACAATGGAATACTACTCAGCCATAAAAAAGAATGAAATCCTGTCATTTGTGGCAACATGGATGAGCTTGAAGGACATTATGTTAAATAAAATAAGTTGGGTATAGAAAGGTAAATGCCACATATTCTTACTCATATGTGGGAGATAAAAAAAAATTGAGCCTATGGAAGTAGGATTGTTAGTATTCTTACAAAAGGGTAAGGAGGAGGCAAGGATGGGGAGAGTTTGGTTAACAGATACAAAAAGTTAATGATAATTTATTGCATATGTTCAAAAAGCTAGAAGAGAGGATTTTGAATGTTCCCAACATGAAGAAATGAAAATTTGTTTGAGGTGATGAATATGCTAACTACCTTGATTTGATCATTACTCATTGCATATATGTATTGAAATATCACTCTATATCCCATAAATAGGTATAATTATTATGTGTCAACAAAAAAATGGAAAAAGTGCAAAACGAACAAACAAAAAATAAAAACATCCTGGGTTTGGAGCAGCACCTGGCTATCTGGTTACCTTACTGGTTTACTTTTCTTTTCCAGACAGAAGAGCAGAGACTTCCAATGGCATGTGTTACTATGTTGGTACCCAGGACACCTCTCCAAGAAGTGTTCCTCTTAAGAGTTGTTCCCACTTGTCACATTGTGGTTTCAGCTCTTTTTCGGAGACTCGCTAGATAAACTGGAACCAATGCCTCCTCTGCATTTCACCCAGAGCTAGAGGCTCAAAACTACCTGATAGCACCGCGGAATGGGGAGCCTCTTCCTTTGAAGATATGTTTAGTGCTGTGAGAAGAAGGCTCAGGGGCTCCTTTCAGCCGGGATGGGTAGGAGGTGATGCCGGATCGAAAGTTAAGCCTTGTCTGTTGCAACAAGCCCCACACCCTAACCTTATCCCCTCTACAAGGATTAGGCCTTGCAGAGCTGTAAGCCTCTCGCCACTCATGGAGGCACTAGAGGCAAAGCCATTTGGCTGCCATAGTTTCTTAGTTTATTTCCCTCTATTAAATAGAATTATGTAAGAATAGGATGTGCCCTCTCCAACCCATCTTTTAGAGCTGTGGCAAAAGGAACCACCATTTATTACTTGTAGCTCATGTATAAATGGGGAACACTGAGGACCTGCCACACAGAGCTGAGTGGCCTACGTCAGTCCCCGGAATGAATCCACAGAGTTCCTGTGATGGACCAGGACAAGAGTAGGCCATAGCCCTGGTCTCAGGGCCCCTAGGAGAAGTGCACAGACTGCCATGTTCTGCCTTGAGGAGGAAAAGCCATGGGATGTTTACCTCCCTGCCTCTCTTTCGGGACTGCTCCAGAAATGTGCTTTTCCCCGTAAGATAACTAGGTCATCCTCGCACAGTGGAGCCATGGCCCTGGCAAATGATGTAGTTGCACAGATCCTGGGAGCCGTTTGCCAGTAGGAGTGGCTCTGTAAAGGGAACCCCTAAACACACACACACACTCACACATGTACACACACAATTGGCCCTGTTGCTGAGAGCAGCCTGGTGTGTGTCACTACTGAAGTTTTAGAGCTGCTTCCTCTGGGTGCTGCTGTGCCCAAGACCACACCACTGAGCCTGTTCCCATGTCTGATGTCATCTTCCCATTCCAGGAAAAGCAGATTTCCTGCGGGAGCTCCTTTAGAAGCATTGGTATTAACTACCACCAGGAGGCAGAAGTGCAGTACACCTGCTCTCTATACGAATAGGGTACTATCTGGTAAAAGGTCTGCTGGGCCTTTGGAGTGAGACTTCAGCCCTGAGGGACCCTGAGGACAGGGGCACTTCACACACTGCGGCCAATGTGACTGGGACTTATGAGCTTTGCAAGAGCCAACAGAATGTTTGAATCAAAATAAATAGATAGATGCATTTCTATAGGTATATGTGTATGTCAGCTCCAAAATAAATGCGCAAAATGAAAATCCATAGACATTTAAATGAAAATGTCTAGAAATAAAACTTTGTGAGTTTCATTCATTGTTAAATTTAGTATAAATAAAAAATTCTTACTCGTTAAGCAATTTTTAATATATGTATTTTCCTCAAGAATGTGCTTTGTAATTGCAAAAAAAAAAAAATCATAGCTAAAATCAGGTGAATGTACTACTTATGTCCTAATTGAGAAAAAAAAAATTTGAAAAACTTTTCAGCACAAATTATATTTAAATGGTCTGCACGTGCATTTTAATATGTTTGATACTATGTGGATGGATGATTCCTCTATCCTACAACAGAAGGAGAACATCTCGGGGGCTGTGAACAAACACGTTCCATTTCTATCAAGTCTCTCTCTATTTTTCCCAAATATTCCTTCAGCTCTAAAATAACATGCACGTTGTTTGAAAGAAACATCTATGCGGAAACTTTAACAGTTCAAGGAAGGCCAGTTAATCCCGAGAGGAGACGGAGGGGCGTGGCCTGGCGTGGAGCAGCCTGCTTGCCTTGGTGAATGCCCTGTGGTCACAGGGGTTAGAACCTGGCTCTAAGGCCTCTGGGCTGGGAACCACCATGAGAGCACATCCTTCCTGACTGGCAGACTCACATCTGCCAAGCCCAGAGACTGGGACTGGCATTCGTGATTCCAGTTCATCTCTTTACAACAAGAAACACAGCTGTTGAAAGTACTAGTCCCTCATAATCCTCTTCCTCTTCCTGGAAGCTCTCTAGGAACGTGGATACTGACAATGGGAGCTTCTAAAGACACAACTGGGCTCCATATTTGCATGGCCAGAATCTTCCGTTGAGGTTGGAGGTGGGAATCAGAAGGGCCACTCTCTATGGCTTCCTTCCAGCCCTTTTGGGTAGTGATTCACACACCCTGTTGCCCTTTCTTTGTGAGGTGAGAGCTGATGCTGAGTTGAACCTAGGTTTAGTCCTAGCTCTGACTATTTCTAACTGCATAACTGTTGAAAACTCCATTTTCTTATTTGCTATGAGAGTGATTATAACTATGTTTCCATAGTCACGGGTCTGTGTAGGGATTACATCAACCCGAGTATATGAAAGGAGAGATCAGGTTATTGGATTCTTTCAGCAAATAATTATTGAATGCCAGGCACTACTTCAGTCAAGGAAAGAGCAGGAACAAAACGGGCACATGTAATATTGATAAATTCTACTAAATTCCTCTCCACTGGGACTGTGCCATTTTGCATTCCCACTGGAAGGTGTGGAAGTACCTGCTTCCCCACAACCTCAACAACATCTATTCCCAAATTTTCAGATTTTTGCCTAGCTGGTGGTGAGAAATGGTATCTCGGTGTGTTTCTAGTATCATAAACAAGCTTTAGAATTTTTTCATACATTTAAGCTTCGCTTTTCTTCTGGGAACTATTTATATTTTTTGCCCATTGTTATTTCTTATTTTGTGTTTGTGCTTTCTCACCACCACCTTTGTCACCTTTTTAAAAATTAGATTGGTTTGTGGTTTCCGACTTCGCTAATTTTTTTTTGAAAAAAGTTATTTATTTACTTATTTATTGACTTTTAAAAATTTTAGTTAATTTCTCCTTATACTTTTATTAATTTTTCCTTTTCCTTCTTTGTTTTCTTCATTGGTATTTTTCTAGCTTTTCAATTTGTACATTTAATTCATTTATTTCAATTTTTATTAACTTGTAGTTAGGGCTATGAATTTTTCTTGGGGCATTCTGTTTCTATAGATCCTTTTATGTCTAGTTTACTTATCATCATTTTCTAAAAGTTCTGCAATTTTGTTTTCTATTCATCACTTTTTATCCAAGATTAGTGTAATAGTGTGTGTGTGCTGGTAATTTCCAACGACGACAACAACAACAACAACACAGATTTGCCAAAACCCATCAATATTTCATGTGCCTGTAAGAATTCTATTTGTATTATTTCTATTTTTCATAATGCATTGAAGTTTTCTTTGTGGCCTGATATTGAATATTCCATATGTAGAAGATGTAGTTTTATTGCTAGGTTAATAAATTGTTGGGTTATATGTATAAAAGAGTTCTTTATATCTTATTGATTGTGCTGTTTATTCTCTACATTAACTGTCTTGAACTGAGAGAGATGATTAAAGTTCCCTATTATTATTACCATGTCGTTTTCTTTAAATTTGTCTTTGTGCCTCCTGTAGTTTCTGCTTTATCAGAGTTATGCTACAGTATTGAATGTATAGATATTAAAAATTGCCATATCTTTATTGTGAAATTACAGCCTTTGGCATTTTTAAGTATCCTTGTTCTTCTTATTTAATGCTTTTTGACTTGATCTGGGATAAAGAGCATGGCCCCTGCTTTTCAAATTTTGTTTTAATCTGCATTTTCCTTATATATATTAATTCAACTATCTGCTTTAAAATTTTTTTTCTCTCTTTTTTTTTATTTCAGCATATTATGGGGGTACAGATGTTTAGGTTACGTATGTTGCCCTTGCCTCCCCACTCTCCCCCAAGTCCGAATTTCAAGCATGCCCATCCCTTGGATGATGCGCATTGCACTCTTTGTGTATGCAAATACCCGTCCCCACCTCCCCCCTCCCTCTTCCCCCTCCCCCTCCCCCCTGCCCAACATCCAATAGATGTTATTCTTATATGTGCACTTATGTGTTGATCAGTTAATACCAATTTGATGGTGAGTACATCTGGTGCTTGTTTTTCCATTCTTGGGATAGTTCACTTAGTAGAATGCGTTCCAACTCTATCCAGTAGTATACAAGAGGTGCTATGTCACCATTGTTTCTTAGAGCTGAATAGTACTCCATGGTATACATATACCACATTTTATTAATACACTCATATATTGATGAACACTTGGGTTATTTCCACATCTTTGCAATTGTGAATTGTGCTGCTATAAACATTCGGGTGCAGGTGTCTTTCTTATAGAGTATCATTTGTTCTTTTGGGTGGATGCCCAGTAATGGGACTGCTGGATCGAATGGTACTTCTACTTGTGTCTCTTTAAGGTATCTCTATATTGCTTTCCACAGAGGTTGCACTAGTTTGCAGTTCCACCAACAGTGTATGAGTGTTCCTATCTCTCCACATCCATGCCAGCATTTATTGTTTTGGGACCTTTTGATAAAGGCCAGTCTCACTGGAGATAAGTGATATCTCATTGTGGTTTCGATTTGCATTTTCCTGATGATTAGAGATGTTGGGCATTTTTTCATATGTTTCTTGGCCATTATTCTGTCTTCTTTTGAAAAGTTTCTGTTCATGTCCTTTGACCACTTTTTGATAGGGTTGTTTGATTTTTTCTTGTTGATTTTCCTGAGTTCTAAGTAGATTCTGGTTATCAGTCCTTTATCGGATTTGTAGCATGCAAAAATTTTCTCCCATTCTGTAGGTTGTCTGTTTGCTCTTGTGACAGTTTCTTTGGCTGTGCAGAAGCTTTTTAATTTTATGAGGTCCCATTTATTTATTTTGGTTGTTGCTGTGATTGCCTTTGGGGTCTTCTTCATAAATTCTTTGCCTAGGCCAATGTCTAGAAGAGTATTTTCAACATCTTCCTCTAGAATTCTAATAGTTTCACTCCTTAGGTTTAAATCTGTAACCCAGCATGAGTTGATTTTTGTGAGAGGTTAAAGGTGTGGATCCTGGTTCAGTCTCCTGCATGTGGCTATCCAGTTTTCCCAGCACCATTTATCGAATAAGAATTCTTTTCCCCAGTGTATGTTTTTGTCTGCTTTGTCAAAGATTAGGTGGCTATATGAGGATGGTTTTATATCTGGATTCTCAGTTCTGTTCCACTGGTCAGTGGCTCTATTTTTGTGCCAGTACCAAGCTGTTTTGATTACTACAGCCTTATAATAAAGTTTGAAGTCCAGTCATTCTTTTTTTCACTGAGCGTCCTGAGACCAAAACCTACTCTATAATTCCACATATTGAATTATCACCTAATTATACAGTGTGCTGTCAATCAGACTGCCTGGGTTCAAATCGCTGCTCAGACAATGACTGCTGACTGCTAAATGACCTGAACAAGCAGCTTAACTGCTAAGCCTCAATTTCTTCACCTGTAAAGTGGCAATAACAATACCTACCTTAGAGTTATTGTTAGAATTGAATGAGATAATTCACATAAAGCACTCAACACAGTGCCTGAATCTTAGAAAAAGCTCAGGAAATATTAGGTGTGAGAGTGGGAAGGGGGGTGCATGGTACTAGGGTAGTATTGGTAAGGCTTGACATAGTACTTAAGCAGCACAAACTAAACATTCTAAACTAAATTGGCAAAACATTAGTTATACAGTCCTCTTGATCTAATAACCTCAAAGAAAAATGATATATGAAGAAAAGGCAAATGTTAATTTACTTCACTTATGTTATCTGTGACCTAGAAGGAATGTAGACATGTTCATTAAATTTGCCAGTGGTGCTCGATAGTTCTATTTTATAAGCTGTTGAGCAAAGGAGAAAAGTATAACCTTGTTAAAAAAAAAACATGTTCTTTAGCTGAAACCAGATTACAAAATGCTGAGGCTGGCAGAGTTTAGCTAATATAAATTTAGCATTCATAGAGAAAGAGGAGGAGAGTGGACAAGATTACCTTTTCTATGTTGGGAATATACAGTCATGGATTGTGGACTCTCTCCAGAATCTTTTTTTTTATTTTAGCTGACAGAAACATCTTGGAACAGAGAAAAGCTGTGCATGCATAAGTCATTTATTGCTATTGGAAAGAAAGTTTAAGGAGCAAAAGTCCTCAGGATTAGCATAATGTAGTAAAAAAGTCATTTCAGCATGGTTGTTTCAGATAGCAACAAATCCAGTGCAAAGAAAGTTGCCATTGTACACAGGCAACAAAGAAATTTATCAGTAAGCATTCTGATACTTTAACCTTATCTGAGAGAAAATTAAATGATTCTTAAAGCAGGATAGAAAAACCCAAGTAGTAAGATTCCAGGTGAAATTTAGTGAAAGAAGATGCATAATTCCTACGTAGTTTGTATTTTTTTAAAGGTAGTTTTAAACAATGTCATTTTCTTTTATAGAGTTATTAAATGAAATTAATACTAATTGTCATACTAATTTTTTCAAATAACCTAATTTGTATTTATATGTTCAATATATAAAACATTTCAAAAGAAAGGAAAGAAAAAAATCACTAGTGATTTCATATCCCACAGATAATCATCATTAATGTTTTTGTCTATCCTCCCATTTATATATAGATGTTTTTCCCAACAATAGAATGATGCCATATCTCTTTTTTTTTGTTTTGTTTTCTCTCTTTCAGTATTCTAGCAACATTTTTCATATCATTAAATATTGTTTTCAACATCCTTTTTGATAGTTATATAGTATTCTATCATGATGATCTAACATTATTGAACATAGGTCCTTTTTTGGAAAAGTTCACCCCATTTTTAATTATAAGCCTTTCGTGAATGAATAAAGAAGTAGTTAAATATTTTGTGAATCGATTGCTATGTCCTTAAGCTAAAGGAAATGAAACTGCTGAGTCAGATAGGCTTTTTTAAAAATTTTTTTTAATTGAGGTATAATTTACATATAAAAAAGCATAGAATTGTTATCTGTTCATAATGATGAATTTTGACAATCGTATAGCCGCATGTAAACACCATCAAAACAAGATATGGAACATTTATATCACCCGAGCAAGTTCCCTCTGGCCCCTTTCCAACTAGTCTCAACTTTCTGATTTCTATCAGCTCAGGTGTGCTTTTGCTAACATTTTCACTAGATTACATTCCAGAAAGTTGAATCATTTCTACCTGTACCATCAATGTATGAAGTTTCTGGTTTCTCCTAACCCTAGAAACTATGTGAGTATGTGTGCATTATAATAATATCATAGATAACTGATGTGTATATATACGCACATACATATATATAAAAATTATTACCAATTTCAACTTTGTGCTCATTTATATTTCTTTGTTTACTGGTAAAGTTAAACATTTTCAATATATTAACTGGCCATTTATATTTCCTTGTTGTGATGGTGAATTGTCCAGTATGTTTATATATTTCTTATTGATTTACAAAAGTTTTTAAAATTAAAGATATTATTTTTTGTTTAAATTTTGTTAACAATTTATTGTTGCCTTATAATTTATTTATGGGGGTTTTTATTTTGTTTTTAAAAAGGATTTTTAAATATTTGCATTGCTAACTATGCCAATCTTTTCCTTCTGCCTGGTATCATTCTTAGCCTCTTCATAATCCCAAGATTATATAAATATCTAGTTATATCTTTCTCTAGTATTTTTATGGTTTTGTTTTTATTTTTAAGTTACATCAAAAATCCACCTGGAATTGATTTGGTATATTAGGTCCATATTATAAATTTATTATTTTTTCTCTAAATTGCTAACCACCAAAAATGAATAATCCCATGTTTCCCCCAAAGATATTAAATGTGTCCTTTATCATACAGCAATTTCTTATGTATATTTTTGGGTCAGTTTTATTATTTTATATTGAATTTTTTGTCTATTCTTGTGCCAATACCTCACTACTTAATTATCATAGCAATATAATACTTTTTAGTATCTGATAAGGTAAGTTGGACCTTTATTGTTCTACACTTATATTTTTACTTTAAAAGCTTAAGGGAGTAGATAATGTACTATATTCTTAACTTTCTTTTAGTTATCCACACCTGGAAAAAGCTTAAACAATAGACTATGGAAGCAATAAAAAGACCCCATTATTTAACAGGTGGCCACTACCTGAATTGCAGTCCCAGTGCCAAGAAGCAAATAATTAGTCTTTAGACAGAACCCTTCAAAGTAATGGAAAAGATCACATGTGGAAAATAAGTAGCATGAGGAGTAAAAAAGAATGAAATCTGGCATGTTTGATTGCCATTTTCTAGTATAGGTATATAAATGTTTTTACAGGAAGTTTAATCAGAATTTTTTCCATCTCCTTGGTACACTGAACAAAAGTACAAAGAATTAACAAAATCACAGAGTAGATATCATCTCATTTTCTTCTATTTTACCTAATGTAAATCCCTAAGACATCTAGGATGGCCACATAGAAGTACAAGCCACAAAATCCTCTTCCAAAGACATTCATTAAGAATCATTCAACTACCTGCCATTTTGTGTTATCAATATTCCTTCTCTCTGGTATTAATGCAGATAATTAAGTGTAATAATAATGTTCTATTCTTTGCGTGCAGATAATTCAACTGATCACAGTAAGTTAAACGCTGGGCTTGAGCTGTTTTCAGTAGAAATAAAAGTTAAAGTAAGAAACTAACTTTTACCGAACATTTACAAAGTACCAATCTCTTTTAAACCTAGATAGTGTCATTATGCCCCAATTATATGGGAAAAATATAAGGCCAGAAGAGTTAAGTAACCTGGTCAAGATTCACAGCTAGAAGTGATAGAGTACAAAAATAGCCAATCATGCTTGGCTCAATAGTTTGATTCTATTTGTTTTTGAAGACATTCTCTCTTATTTGTGATTTTCTTTTGCTCATATGTAATATCACATTTTCTGCTAGAAAGAAAAATCATTCCTAGTTTATATGGTGAAACTTAATACATCAGTATTTCATGGCTTTCTATAGAATATCTTAGCTTTCATAATGTCTCCCACTCAAGCAACAATTTCTCTGAGCTAGCCTGCATATCTTTCATATTTTCTGATAAAGCACTGTTGTTGTACCTGTTGTTTTAAACTGTAGTAAAAAGGCCAAAGAAGTGACTCCAGGACTTTATTAACTCTTAGTCAAAAATTGTCTAGGCCCCTTTAAATCATGGAAAATGTTAAATTTGTATTCCTAATACTGTATTCCCTGTATTATTTGAAGAATTAAAATTCAGAAAGTTATTTAAAAGTTTGTTTAACTTGAACAAGAAGTTCCTGTTACATTTACCCCTAGTTTTTCATAGGAATATAAATAGTAGGGTAGTTATGAGTATGGGATCTGGAATCAGACCTGAATTTGAATCCCAGCTTGGAAACTTACTGTGTTCTTGGGCCAATGACATAACCTTTCTAACTCTGATCCTTAACGTGTAAACTGGGGATAATAATAGTGCCTTTTTGGTAGGTCAGTTTGTGGATTAAATGAGATACTATTTTTAAAGGATTTAGTAGGGTGTCTGGAACAATCAGTGCTCAATAAATGTGTTGTTGTTTTCCTCTTTGGTGTTGTCATTTTTATTTTTAAGAATTAATTTCTCTATATTTGATCTATCAAGGTAAGATGATGATTGGAATTTATACAATTTCTATAACATTTGACTATTTTTATGACCTTTTCTTAATTAACTCATAATGTCTCACAGTAATTAACTTAAGTTTACTTCCTGTCATAATTTTTAACATTCTGAGATAAAACAAATTGGAGTTTTTTGGTGGATAGTAATGCCTCATTAATGAAATATTGGCTTTTTCCTTAAGGCTAGTACTAAAAAAAAGCAGGGGAGGGGGCACATATGAAGGAACTTTCATTGTAAATACGATTTAAATATAAAACAGAAGAATATCATCACTTTGGAGAGCGTAGAATTATAAGCTCAGTGTAATGTAAATGTTTTTATTCCATTCCTCTCTCTTGGCCAAGTTTTAAGGTAGTGATAAAATGAAGCAAGAAAGAATATGATTATAGACCAGGTTCCCTGGTTAGTGTTCATTTTATGGAGGACTATAAATAATGCTGCAAAAGACCAGTGTGGTTCTTTATAAATAGGCCCTTGTCAGAGTCACTGACCCTGAAATGGTGATTATTTTAATTCTAAGCTCTCTGTTCAATCCCTGAAGTCACCTCTTTTTCGGCCTTTTTCTTCTGGATGAAGAAAACGCTTCTGAATTAACTCTGTGCTTTCATACAGTTTGCCCTGAAATTAGTTTCTATCATATTAGGGAAGTTTGATTTGTTTGTGGATCACAACAAATGTTTTGAGAGAGACGGGCAGATAGCCACGTATCCCAGCTGTTTACCAGGCCTTTTTGATAGGGAATTCCATCTTCCCTGTGTGGTTCTGTTAGTCTACTGACCACAGATTAAATGTTACTGGCTGAGCAGTTGGTTAACCCCAGGGCAGGTGTAAGAACGCATATTACAGATTTATTCTGAAAAGCCTCTTAAATCTTTCCACCTGTGTCCTGCTGAGTGTTAAGCATGTTAGATAGGCAAGAAAGCCTAGAAACTATGTATTCCCCTCTTGCTTAAAATATTTTGAAAATTACATCTTTCACATTTACTCCAACAAAATACTAAATATTTACTAAAGACACTCTATAATATGAGAATTTCTTTTTTAACTACAGGAAACAAAAGATATTTTTCAGAGTTGGCTTTCAAAACCCCAAACTGAGAGGGCAACAATATAACATTCCTTTAAAGTTCATAACAAAGGAGATTTTTCTGTTAGTGGTTAAGAGTAAAAGAAAATCCACTGGTTTTCATTGTTATTTTCTTTTCCAAAAGTCATTGTCTATTTTCCTCATTGCTTGGTTTTCCTGTCCTTATTTTTATTGGTTAAGTATTTTAAAATTTTTTGTCCCTATTTTTCTCTTACTGTTAATTTCTAAATCTCTTGTCTGAGTTTTTTTTTTTTTATCATTTCTGCTTGCGTTTTTCTTTGCTTCCTTTAAATATTTCTTTTTCCCATTCTGAATCTTTTTCATCTTTTCTCCCTTGATTTATTTTTTTTAATTTCAAAATATTAAGGGGGTACAAATGTTTTCGTGACATGGATAGCCTGTATAATGCTTTAGTCAGGGCTATAAGTGTGCCCATCATCCAAATAGGATTCATTGTACCTGTTAGGTAGGTTTTTATCCCTATTGTCTTCCCTCCTCCCCCTTCCAACCATTTTTACCCATATGTGCCCATCAGCTAATTCCAAATTATTACGAGTACACATGGTGTTTCTTTTTCTATTCTTGAGATACTTCACTTAGGATTATGGTCTCCGGTTCCATCCAAATTGCTATAAAAGACATTAATTCATTTCTTTTTATGGCTGAGTAGTATTCCATGGTGTGTGTGTGTGTGTATACCACATTTTGTTAATCCACTCATGAATTGGTGGACATTTGGGTTGATTCCACATCTTTGCAATTCTGAATCATACTGCATTTGAGTGCAGGTCTCTTTGATAAAATGACTTCTTTTTCTTTGGGTAGATACCCAGTAGTGGGATTGTTGGATCAAATGTTAGGTCTACCTTTAGTTCTTTGAGAAATCTCCATACTGTTTTCCACATGGTTGTACTAAATTGCAGTCTCATCAACAGTGTATAAGCATTCCTTTCTTTCTGCATCCACTCCAGCATCTATTGTTTTTGGACTTTTTAAAAAAAGCCATTTTAACAGGGTTAAGGTAATATCTCATTGTGGTTTTAATTTGCACTTCCCTGATGATTAGTGACTTTGAGCATTTTTCATATGTTTATTGGCCATTTGTCTATCTTCTTTTGAAAAGCTTCTGTTCATGTCTTTTGCCCACTTTTTAATGGAGTTGTTTGGTTTTTTTCTGGCTGATTTGTTTGAGTTCTTTACAGATTCTGGATATTAGCCCTTTATTGGATACATAGTTTGCAAATATTTTCTCCTATTCTGTAGGCTGTCTGTTTGCTTGTCGATTATGTCCCTAGCTGTGCAGAACCGTTTTAATTTAATCAAGTCTCATTTATTTATGTATTTTGTTGTTGTTGTTGTTGTTGTAATTGCCTTTGGGGTCTTAGCCTAGACCGATATCTAGAAGAGTTTTTCCTACATTTTCTTCCAGAATTTTTACGGTTTCATGCCTTACATTTAAGTCTTTTATCCATCTTGAATTAATTTGTAAGTAGTGAGAAATAGGGATCCTGTTTCATTCTTACACATGTGGCTATCCAATTTTCCCAGCACCATTTTATTTCATAGGATTTCTTTTCTTTCTCTTCTTTGGCTCCTTCTCACAGTCTTCTTTGTCTTGTGTCACCCTGCTCTGCAGGATATAAAGACTGTCAGCAACCTCATTTTCCAGGACTTTTTTTTTTTACCTACTTTGATCTCTGGGCTCATTCATATTTTGTCTGTCTCTTTCTTCATATGAGTGACTGTGATCTCTACTGTCTACTTCATGTTGAAAAAAGACTCACATTTTTTCAAATGTGCTTATATTTAAATCCTTTAATTTCTTTTTTCATCTCTTCCTTTATTTTTTATTGATAAATAACAATTATACATGTTTATGGGGTGTATGTGATATTGTGATACATGTATACAATGTCTAATGATCAAATCAGGGTATTTAGGATATTCATCAACTCAAATACTGATCATTTCTTTGTGTTGGGAACATTTTAATTCTTGTCTTCTAGCTATTTAGAAATATGCAATAAATATTGTTAACCACAATCACCATACTGTGCTATCAAACACTAGAATGTATTTTTTCTATCTGTATGTTTGTACCCATAACCAACCTCTCTTTATCCCCCCACCACCACCCATACTTTCCAGCTTCTGGTAACCATCATCCTACTATTTATTATTTATCTCCATGAAGTCAACTTTTTTAGGTCTCACAGATGAGTAAGAACATGTAATATTTGTCTTTCTGTGCCTGGCTTATTTCACTTATAATAACCTCCAGTTCTATCCATGTTGCTGCAAATGACAAGATTTCATTCTTTTTTATAGCTGAATAGTATTCCATTATGTATATATACCACATTTTATTCATCCATTCATTAATTGATGGATACTTAGGTTGATGATATATCTTGGCTGTTGTGAATAGTGCTGCAATAAACATGAGGGTTCAGGTCCTCCTTTGATATACTGATTTCCCTTCCTTTGGTTAAATACCCAGTAGTAGGATTGTTAGATCATGTGGTAGTTCTATTTTTAGTTTTTTGAGAACTCTCCATACTATTTTCCATAATGGCTGTAGTAATTCACAGCAACAGTATATAAGCGTTCCTTTTTCTCCTCATCCTTGCCAATATTTGTTATTTGTTGTCTTTTTGATAATAGCCATTATAACTGGAGTGAGATAATATCTTATTGTGGTTTGGATTTGCATTTCCCTGATGGTTAGTGATATTGAGCATTTTTTCATATACTTGTTGGCCATTTGTGCATCTTCATTTGAGAAATGTCTGTTCAGATGTTTTGCCCACCTTTCAATGGGATTATTTGCTTTATTACTATTCAGTTGTTTGAGTTTTTTGTATATTCTGGATATTAATCCCTTGTCAGATGAATAGTTAATTTGCAGATATTTTTCTCCCATTCTGCAGGTTGACTCTCCCCTCTGCTGATTGTTTCCTTTGCTGTGCAGAAATTTTTGAGGTTAATACAGTCCTCTTTGTCTGTTTTGGGGTTTGTTGCCTGTGCTTTTGAAGTCCTTGCCTTAAAATCTTTGCCTAGACCAAGGCCCTGAAATGTTTCCCCTGTGTTTTTTCTTCTAGTAGTTTTATAGTTTCTGGTCTTAGGTTTAAAGATTTTAATTCATTTGGAGTCGATTTTTATATACGGTGAGAGATAGGGGTCTACTTTCATTCTTCTGCATATGGATATACAGTTTTCTGAGCACCATTTATTGAAGAGGGTGTCCTTTCCGTAGTGTATGTTCTTGGTGCCTTTGTCAAAAATCAGTTGGCTATAAATACGTGCATTTATTTCTGGGTTCTCTCTTCTTTTCCATTGGTCTATGTGTCTGTTTTTATACCAATACTATGCTGTTTTGGTTATGATAGCCTTGTAATATATTTTGAAGTAAGATAGTGTGATGCCTCCAGCTTTGTTCTTTTTGCTCAGTGTTTTCTTTGATTATTCAGCATCTTTTGAGATTCCATACAAATTTTAGGATTTTTTTCCTATTTCTGTGAAAATGTCATTGATATTTTGATTGGGATTGCATCGAATCTGTAGATTGCTTGAATACTATGGCCATTTTAACAATATTAATTCTTCCAACCCATAAGCATGGGATGTCTTTCCATTTGTATGTAGCTATTGCAAATGAGATTGCTTTCCTGACTTCTTTTTTAGCTAGTTCCATATTGTGTAGAAATGCTACTGATTTTTGTACATGGATTTTGTATCCTGCAATTTTACTGAATTCGTTTATCAGTTCTAAGTTTTTTGGTAGAGTCTTTAGGTTTTTCTAAGTATGAGATCTTGTCATCTGCAAACTAGGTTAATTTGACTTTTTTCTTTCCAATTTGGATGGCTTGCATTTTTTTCTCTTGCCTGATATCTCTGGCTATGACTTCTAGAACTGTGTTGAATAGGAGTGCTGAAAGTGGGCATCCTTATCTGCCCCAGTTCTTAAAAAAAGGCTTTCAGCTCTTCTCCATTCAATATGATTTTAGCTGTGGGTTTGTCATATATGATCTTTATTATGTTGAAATATGTTTCTTCTAGTTGAGAGTTTTTATCATAAGAAAATGTTGAATTTTATCAAATTTTTTTTCGGTATCTATTGAGATGATCATATGGTTTCTGTCCTTCAGTCTGTTGATATGATGTATTGCTTTAATTGATCTGTGTATGCTGAACCATCCTTGCATCCCTGGGATGAATCTCATTGATCATGATGTAGTCTCTTCTTGATGTGTTGTTGGATTCAGTTTGCTAGTATTTTGTGGAGGATTTTGTGTCTATGTTCATCAGGGATATTGGCCTATAGTTTTCTTTTTTTGCTGTGTCCTTATCTGACTTTTCTGTTAGGGTAATGCTGGCCTCATAAAATGAATTAGGAAGAATCCCCTTCTCTTCAATTTTGTGCAATGTTTTTTAGAAATTGGTATTAGTTCTTCTTTATAAGTTCAGTAGAATTTAGTAGTAAAGCCATCTGGTCCTGGGCTTTTCTTTGTTGGGAAACTTTTTATTACTGAGTTTATCTCATTAATAATTATTGGTCTGCTCAGATTTTTTACTTTTTCCTGTTTCAATCTCAGTAGACTGTATATATCCAGGAATTTATCCATTTTTCTTTAGCTTTTCCAATTTGTTATTATATAGTTGTTCATAATAGTCTCTAATGATCCTTTGTATTTCTATGGTATCAATTGTAATTTTTCCTTCTTCATATCTGATTTTGTTTATTTGGGGCTTCTCTCTTTTTTCCTTGGTTAGTCTAGCTAGCAGTTTATTAATTTCATTTACCTTTCAAAAAACCAACTTTTCATTCTGTTGATTCTTTGTATTCCTTTATTCTCTATTTTGTTTAGTTCTGCTCTGATATTTATGTTTCTTCTACTAATTTTGAGTTTGGTTTGTTCTTGCTTTTCTAGTTCCTTTAGGTGCATCATTAGGTTTATTTGAAATCTTTCTACTTTTTTGATGTAGGTGATTATTGCTATATACCTCCCTCTTTTTACTGCTTTTACTGTTTCCTATAGTTTTTGGTATGTTACGTTTCTATTTTCATTTGTTTCAAATTTTTTTTTTAATTTTCTTCTTAATTTCTTCATTGACTCAGTGGTCATTCAGGAGCATGTTGTTTAATTTCCATGTATTTGTATAATTTCCAGAATTTCTCTTGTTATTGATTTCTAGTTATATTCCACTGTGGTCTGAGAAGATATTAGTCATTGATATGATTGTGATTTTTTACAATTCGTTCAGACTTGTTTTGTGGCCTAACATACGATCTGTTCTGGAAAATGTTTCATGTGCTGATAGAAGAATGTGTATTTTTCAGCTGTTAGATGAAATGCTCTACAAATGTCTGTTAGGTCCATTTAGTCTAAAGTGCAGTTTAAATCCAGTGATTGCTTGTTCATTTTCTGTCTAGATTATCTGTCCAATGCTGAGAGTAGAGTGTTGGAGTCCTTGACTATTTTTGTATCAGAGTCTATCTCTCCCTTTAGATCTAATGTTTGCTTTGTATTATCTGGATACTCCAATTAGGCACATATATGTTTAGACTTATTATATCCTTTTGCTAAATTGATCCCTTTGTCATTATATAATGACATTCTTTTATAGTTTTTGACTTAAAGTCTGTTTTACCTGATGTAAATATAGCTACTCCTACTCACTTTTGGTTTTCATTTGTGTGGAATATCTTTTTTCACTCCCTAACTCTAGGCGTCTTTACAGATGAAGCGAGTTTCTTGTAGGCAGCATTTAATAGGGTAATTTTCTAAATCCATGCAGCCAGTCTATATCTTTTAAGTAGGGAATTTAATTCATTTAAATTCAAGGTTATTATTGGTAGGTGAAGATTTATTCCTGTCACTTTGCTAATCATTTTCTGGTTGTTTTGTGCATTCTTTTTTCCTTTATTCCTCTTTTATTATTTATCATTGCTGCTTGGCAATTTTCTATAGTGGTATTGTTTGACTTTTCTGTTTCTCATTTTGTATCTGCTCCACAGTGAGTTTTATATTTTCATGTGTTTCATAATGGTAGATAGTGTCCTTTCACTTTCAAATGTAGGACTCCCTTAAGGATTTCTTGTAGTGCTGCCAATCTAGTGGTGATGAATTCCTTCAATTTTTGCTTGTCTAGAAAATACTTTATATTTCTCCTTCATTTTTGAAAGATAGATTTGCTTAGTATAGTATTCTTGGCTGACAGGTTTTTTTTTTTTTCTTTCAGCACTTTAAATGTATTATCCCATTCTCTCCTGGCCTGAATGGTTTATGCCAAGAAATACAGTTAGTCTTATAGATATTCCCTTATACATGACTTCATGCTTTTCTCTTGATGTTTTTAGAAGTCTCTCTTTGTCTTTGACTTTTGACAGTTTGATTAAAATGTGCTGTGGAGAAGACCTTTTGGCATTGAATATGTTTAAGAATCTTTGAATTTCCTGTTTCTGGATGTCCATATTCTTACAAGACATGGAAAGTTTTCATCCATTACTTTGTTGAATAGGTTTTCTATGCCTTTGCCTATCTCTTCTCCTTCGGAACTCTAAGAATTAAAATATTTGGTTGCTTTATGATGTCCCATATGTCACATAGGCTTTTTTCTTTTTTCTTTTTTCTTTTTTTTTTTTTTTTGTTCTAACTAGGTTATTTCAAAAGTCCTGTTTTCAAGTTCTTTCTTCTGCTTGATCTAGTCTATTGCTGAAGCTCCCAATTGTATTTTTTTCATTCATTCAATTTTTCAGTTTCAGGCTTTCTGTTTGATGCTTTTTTAATGATATCTATCTCTTTGTTGAATTTCTCCTTCAGATCATGAATTATTTTCCTGATATGTCTGATGTTTAATTCACTCAGTCTATGGTATTTTGTTGTGGCAGCCCAAGCTAACTGAGATACACACAAAGTACAGAATAAGTTGAAATAATAATAAATGTTTGGACCACACTTTGCCATTTACAAAGCCCTTTGAAGACATGATGTTTGATCCTCACTCTAACAGCATGAGGTAAATAGGGTGCATATTACCATCTTCTATTCACAGATGAGGAAACACAGGCCTGAGAAACAATGTGACTCTCCCACAGTCACAGTTAATGACTGAAGTGTAACTCAAACTCAGGTCTTCTGACTTTAATACACAAAGGTTTCTATAGAAAGTGTTACAGATATTCAAAGGCAAGAGAGGTCGTGAGGCCAAGGGCAGTCAGAAAAGATTTTTAGGAGGAAATGGGAATTAAACTAGGCTTTGAACGGACCAGGGATATAAACCAGTGGAAAGGAGGTGGAAGGACATTCCAGAGGAGTGACGGGAACAGAAGTATGCTGCAGCCCATCTATGATACAGAGCAGGGTGTGGTCCTTTCAACAAATCAAATGTGGACAAAACTTGCAAATTGTTTTGTCTTGCTGAAATTTTCCTTTAAAAATAAAAAAGCCTGTTTTTGCTTTTCAAATATAAATCTCCTTTCAAGCTTCTCCCTACAAAAAAAAAAAACAAACAGATCATTTAGGTTTGTGATTCATAGTCCCATAGAATAACAACCTTAAGTAATTTCCAGGAGCTGTTTAGTTGGGTTTCATAAAAATTCTAACTTAACAGAGAAAAAATGAGAATCTGTCAACATAGTACACTAACACAGTACGTAGACTACTTATGTGTATGACAAAGTTTCACAAAGAATAGCAAGGTCTTTCAACACCTGTGGGGAAGGCTGTCTGGAGAACAATATATGCATTTTCCTCCATCTCAAAGACTAATCATACACAAGCCAAATTCAATCTTCAAGCAGTTTAACTGGCCCATTTAAGAAAGTGTTGAATTTTCATACCATAAAGTTAGTAGTGGTAGAAAAACCTTGTTTCAACTTTTTAAGTACATTCTTTCCTTTTCTCTGGTATTATGGAGTTTGAAAGGTGAGTTGCTTACCTGGAAAAACCAAGTGTTTACAAACATAATCGCTAAATAATTTGGAATTATGTATTACTACTATCAAGGAGCAAGGTGAACAAAACCAGAATTCTAGCCAAAGGTTTTAGGAGTGACTGGCTGCCCAGAAACTTTTATTTACTCAGCAAACATTTATTGAGGGCATTCTTCCTGCCAAGCATTGCTTTGTAGCAGCATTGCCTAGTGCTGGTACAAAGGCCAATAAAACGAAGCCAGGCGCAGTGGTGCACACTTATAGTCCCAGCTGCTTGGAAGGCTGACTGTGATCGCACCTGTGAATAGCCTGTGCACTCCAGCCTGGGCAACATAATGAGACCCCTTCTCTATTTAAGAAAAAAAAAAAAAGAAAACAGAGCTACCAGCCTCAAGAGTACCTGTGGCCTAGTGAGGGAGACAGCAGTTACACTGTAGTGTGAGGAAGACGGAGCTAAAAAGATGTTCAGGATTCTTTGGGAGACCAGAACAGGCCCTTAACCCTGGAGAAGAAAGACTAGGACAGGCCAGGAGACCTGGGACCATTTCTCAGAGGGGATGACACCTCAGCTACTTGGAGGGAGAGGAAAAATGTGTGGTATATAGAGAGACAGCAAGGAGGCAGGAGAGTACAGCATTTGTTCAGGAAACCGCAAATGACTGTGATGTCTGGAGCATAAGATGTGATGGGGAAAGTCATATAGGAGCTTGGAGAGGGTAGCAAAAGCTACATTATAGAGACCATATAAGGAATTCAGGTTGCCCTGTGTAGACGATGGAGAGCCCTGAAAGGATTTGAAACAGGAGAGTTTTCATAGCTAGATTTGCATTTTTGAAAAATATCATCAATTACAAGGCAGTCCTTAGTAATTTGATGCCTAAGAGGAGATTGCCAGACGTCCGCCTTTGAAGGGACAGGCCACAGGCCCCAGGCTCTACCCTTCTTAGACTGCAAGTTGAATGGGGTGTCCCTACCTCGCATCCCCATCTTAGGAAGAACAAAGAGACACTAGGACTGAGATTCCAGGAATGCTGATTAAAGATAATAAGGGGATAAAATATATAGTGGAAATTTATATTTTTTGTTTTTAAGTAAGCATTCACCTAAAAGAGAGGTGCCTTTTCCCAAACATGCTCTCACATTGCTCAAGATATTCTAGAACTTCTCTTTTAGAATTGATTTGACGGCCAGCCTGGGAGCCATGCAAGTAATGATTCATGTCCATCTATAGTTCCATGTTTTAAATTTTATATTCCAAAATAAGTACTACCCAGTCTCATTTTTTAATCTTTCTTAGTAGACCTATCCTTGAATTAACTTTTGATTTATTCCGAAAGTTAAATCTATCTTCACAGGATGAGTTTTTTACTTCTGAAGACATTCAAGAATGTACGTGGTCAACAACTTACCAGCTATAAGTTTCTTGACCTTCAGTTTCAGAAATTGCCTATGAAACAGGGATGATAATAATCTCCTTCCTGTCTCTCCCATCTGGTTATTGTGAGGATGCAACCAAACAACAGAGAAAGCTTTTTGTAAAGTGCCATGTCAGTGGGTGCTCTTACTGTTGTCTCACACTTTGCAGGCAATTCCAAAATGTGCATTTGCCACGTTGTGATATCTGTTGGTGTGTTCTTCTCCCTAGCAGACTGTTCACTTCAGGAGAGCAGGGCCTGGCTCATGTTTGGCTTTGTGTCACAGTGTCTAGCATTGGCCTCATGCATAAAAAGCTCTTAGATGTGTGTTGAATGAATAGAGTTAAGTTCATTGCCTTAAAACTATATATTAGAAATGGATACTGCACTTGAGATTATTCAGTTCAAGTAATAGACTCATGGACCACTTAAGTTTCTTCAAGTATGTGAGTAGTTTATCATTAGTCTCCATCTCTGAAGGGGCAAGAACAATAGCTAATAAAATCAATCGGAAAGTGCAAAGATTCTTAAACTTTAGTTCTGTAGTCTTTACTTTGACTGCATTTTAAAATAACCAGGAAATTTGTTTAAATTACTGATGCTGGGACCCCTATCCTGGGACAATTAAATCAACATGCTGGAGGTGGAAGCCTGGCACTGAGAGTTTTTAAAGCTACCTAGGTGATTCTAACGTGCAGCCTGCATTTGATGCTGGGGCTCTAGAACTATGCTTTGAGAAACATTGCTGTAAGAGAAAAAAAATTCCTCTCTCTCCAGTTCTACACTAGGTGCTATAGGAGAAGGAAAAGAACATAAGGCATGCTCCCTCTGCAGTCTATTGAGAAATAAAAACTAGCACTCACTGATGTGAGTACAGTGGAAAAACAACTATCAGTATGTGCTGGCTACAAGAGGTCATGAAAAGGTGGACTTGTGCTGAGCTGAGACTTTCTGCCCAGTCTGGTAGATGTTTTAAGGAGTCTATCATCAAAAAAAAAGACTTCCCTGCCCACAAAAGGAGATCAGGCATTAGCCTAGCAAATCTTCTAGTGCCAGCCAGCAGCCCTGGCCAGTACAAAGAGTCTGAAGGATTCATTCCCAACACAAATCACCATGCTCAGCACTGGAAATACAACCATGGACAAGAGTGTGTTCAAACTGTCTCGAACAACTAACAGTCTGTTCACAATTAAGTAAACAGACAATTACAAAATGGTGAGAGTTGATGAAAGAATGAAATAAGATTGGTGAGATGGGAAGCAACCAGTTGTTAGAGGATTTTAAGAGTCAGACTGAGGTATTTATTTCAGTCTAGGGGTGAGGAACTTTTTCACATTGGAAGGCTATATTAGTTTAGCTGTAATCAAATAAGGCCACATTCAAGAAACTTCAATTAGAAATACTTAAAAATGTACATTATTTTGTAAAAATGTAACTATGTTCTTAATAATTTTACTTTTTGATAATATTGAGATTCCCAATCTCATTAAAATATCTGTTTTCTTCCTTCAGCATTCTCTTGGTCTTCTTTGGCATGATAGGCTGTTAAGCAGAGAGAATTAAAAAATACTGTTGAGCTGGCAACTATTCACAAATTCCACTTGAAACAGAAACACAGTACACTCTTGTCAAAAGCTGATGACAGACTGGCATACCCAACCCCCATAACCTGTTACCAACCAGCCTCATGCAGCAGTAGCACCAGTCAAGTGGAGGAAGTTAGAATTAATCATCAGCATAGCAGCCATCAATTTAGCCCTTGTGACTTATTAGTGTTCTAATTGTGCCAGTCAATCTGGGAGTATTATTTTGTTGAAACTTATTTTATTCTTTGCTATTTTAAATATGTTCATTTTAAAAATAAAATAAAAATATAAAAGACAAAATGTATTAATAAAAATAAAAGAATTTGTTCTGTAAAATTTGGATTCAGTCAAAAGGCCACACTTAAGGACCTAGAAGGACCTCACAGCCACAGGTTCCCCACCCTTATGATAGCCAATCCCCTGATCAAAGGAATGATATAAAAGAATGTGTAAGAAAGGTTATTTTTAAACTTTTGGAAGAATCAAGAGGAGAGAAATAGTACAGATGTACTATTAGGACTAATAGGATACCTGCAACAATCTAAGGTTTGGGTAATAAGTTCCTAAATTAGGGTGACTTGGATATGGGAAGAAATGGTTTATAGAATTCCCAGTGAAAAAGATAGCTATTTATATAAGCATAAATACTTTAAATGCATTGAAATAAGAAATACATTGCTATTATTAGAATTCTGTATTGCATGACTTACTATATGTCTGAGAATCAATTCCTCTCTTGCTATTTTCCATTAATACAAATTGCTATTGTATCTTAATCTATTTCACAATTGGGTGAGAACTTTAAAAACTGGATGTCAAGTTAGTGAGGTTAAGGTCCAGGTCCTTTCTGAAGAATCAGTTGTTTGTTTATAATTTTATACAGTCCCATACCCCCAAAAAAACCCTTTCCTGTCAAACACAAATTCTATGAAAATAGTAAACCTCCATATTTCTCTAACACACTTAAGTCAATGTTCTTATTTGAGAATCTGAGCCTATGTGAAATTTTTTAAAATCAGAACTAAATGTTTTTCTTTGCCTTCAAATGAACACACTCTAAATTTTTCATATGTAAATGATCAGTGTGTAATTAATTGCAAAAAAAATTAACTGCTCTTGTTGGGCCAATTCCATGACCAGCCACAGAGTGGATAGTATTGAGTCGTTGGGACATATAAGATTGTAAACTAGCAGACCCTCAGTACTGGAATTAAGTCTATGTTCTAAGCCTGCATGTGTATCCTCACAGAAGACTGTAAAATGCAGGCTTACTTTCAATCCATTCAGTCCATGATTTATGGAGGCACGTAGGTCAGGAGTTTATTATACTGAAAATCATAATAACCGTTTTGTTTTGCTTTTCAAAATGAAGTGGCCAAAGCATGTTGAAAGATAAATGGGTGAAGCATTTTGATTATGCTTTTATTTCTATTAAAGATTAAATATTATTGCCAAGTAACCAGCCATGCTAAGTATTATGATATTAAAGCTGAAGTAGTTTGTAAGCTGATAGCCCCTTCTTTCCTCTGGATTTAGGTTTGTTATTAATCAAAATGTTGGACTTGTTTAATGCAGTGGTGTATGAAACAGTTGAAAAAGACAGCTCCTTTAATTTACGGCTTTCTGTTTTTTTCAAATTTGTAAGAAAATCTGTTTCTTCTTGTGGACTTTGTGCTGTTGTTCATGTGTCTAGATTTCATTTCTTATACCAGAGCCAACTAAATCCCATAGTTGCAAGATTCTCTCATGGCATAGAAAGAAAAAAGGTGCCTTTTTATGTTTTTAATTGACAAATTCTGATAAAGGCATTTTTGAAACATGGTCAATCCCTACTAAACATGGATAGTACAAAAACTTGTCTGTATTTTTGGACAAAAAATGGGATAATTTTTAAATAGAAGAATGTGTATACAGGAAGTTATTAATAAGTAACTGAGATAGTGAGGTCTTTTAGTATCCATCTAGAGTATTGAATAAAATTATTTTAAAAGGTTTATGATTCCAACTTCTTCCTGGTGTTGGCTTAGGCATCAACACTTGGAAAATTGCTAAGCACTTACTGTAATGCAACATTGGGGTCTGGGCTCCCCCAATGTGTGATAAAACAGCGGCCCCCAGCTTTTTTAGCACCAGGAACCAGCTTCGTGGAAGACAATTTTTCCACAGAGGCGGGGCGGGGGGATAGGGCAGGGGGCGGGTGGAGCTCCTGCGGTGATACAAGCCATGGGATCAGCCGTAAATACAGATGAAGCTTGACTAGGCACGCCCACCGCTCACCTCCTGTTCTGCAGCCTGGTTCCTAAGTTTCATGAAAGATAATTTTTCCACGGACGAGGTGGTGGGGAGAGGGTGGCAGGGGTGGGGGTAGGCGGAGTTCAGGTGGTCACGCGCCTGCGGACCGCTACCGGGGGTTGGCCACAGCAGTGATAAAGGACCTTTAACAGAACAGTCTTGCTGCTCTTCTAAACTTGCTTCTAATCAGTGGGAATGCATTTGAAATTTCTAAGGACTACAGTTTGTGTACTATGTTTCAGCATAGATTGTAAGAAGTTTTGAAGAAAAAGAACACCTCTCGGTATCTGAAACAAAGGCTTAATTTATTATTCGCTTAAGTAAAAAGGAGCTGAGCTTTTAGGCACAGTGTCTCCAAGCAAAGCTGGTTGCAAATCTTTACATAGAGCTTTGGGGTCAGGAATGTTTAGGAGTTGACATCAGCTCAGAAGAGCCATTATTCCAAATAGGCTGTTGCTGATTGGCCGGCTTTCAGAAGCGGGTCAGTCTGCTGCTGATTGGCCAACTTTCAAAAGCATGAGGCTGTCACTAGTTAGTTGGCTGTCAGAGGTATATTTACTGAAGTGACTTGTCACTGATCATTTAGACCTAGGCAAGTCATCTTTAATTGACTAAATCCAGTTTAATTGTTTTTCCAACTGGTTCTAGTGGTTTACTTATTACCATGTATTACCATGGCTGTAGAACAATCAGCCTTTTTCTGAGAGTGAGAGATTATCTCACTCTCAGAGGCTAATACTTAAATACTGTAGGAAATTGAAAGCACAAGAAAGTCAGACTTTGCAATGATTGTATCATGCATTTTCTAAGTAAGAGCGTTTACTAAAGCAACAAAAGTATAACAAGTCAGCAGCTCTCGTGTGTGTGATGTGGCATATTCGTGTGTTGAGATCAGTTATGAAATTTGATACAAATAATATATTATTAATAAGGTATAGAAATGTGAATGTGATTTACCTCATTTGGTAAATTCAAGTGGATTGTAGGTCATCCATATGATAATATCACTCTTACACACTGCATTCCAGTAAGCTTTCTCAAGTGGATGGAAGGAGGTGGGAATGGTAGGTAAGCTTCAACCTGTCAGCCCTGGTGAGCAGCAGCTACTGAACCCTTAGCACTAATGGTGTCACTACTATTGTGACATTTAATTTCCCTCCCAACATAATAATTTTGTTTTCTTTGTATAACAACTGATCTTTTCTCTTTCCAAATTCATCAACTGCCCTGCAGTCTGGTCTTTTGACTTCCGTGTTTATTCCTGGCACTGTGTAATGAGGGCAGAGCTAGTTACTTTAAGTATCTCCCTGCTGCTAAGGACAGCCAGCTTATGATCACTTGAGATTCAAGCACATGTTGATATCTTAAGACCAGTAAGCTTTTGATAAAGTAGGAGAGCAGGATGGTTAGATTTGTTGCAGTTGACTGTAAGAAGAGGACATTAGTCCATAGAGTTATGCCAAAAGTTTAGTTTCCTTTTATATGAAAAAGAATATTTTTTTAACCCAGCAACTCCCCAGAAAAGGGAATCATAACACCACTTGATCATCACTTTTAAATTTTCTTAATATATTTCCTATTCTTGACTCATTTAACTACTGAAAACAAAAAAATCAGATAGGACTGGTTTATTGTATGGAGTTTTGCTCTGCAACCTGGCTCACTCTGGCTAAATCGATGTGCTGTTTAAAGAAAGCAGACAGAGTGTTCTCCGAGTTTAGGTTGAGGAATACTTCCAGGTAGAACTCTTTCAACCTCCCATCAGGGGAGGAACCTCAAATGAAGACTGAAGCAAACAGACGCACTACTAGAAATACAAACCAACAGAACAAACTCCAGACATGTTTTTCAAATTTAAGAGTTTTCTGAGCAGTTGGTTTCCATGTGGTATAAGCACCAGTAAACAACAAACCCATCTTGGTGTTCTGTACCCTTATGGTTTATTATGCCAGTGATAGTGGAGTATAGAATTTCTACTTTCAGGTCCCATGCCAGAATCACTGAACCTCTCTCCCTCTTTAGGATGTCGCATGTCCTTCAATTTGAGGATAAAAGTAGAAAAGTGAAAGACGCAAGCATGCAAGACTCAGACACATTTGAAATCTATGATCCTCGGAATCCAGTGAATAAAAGAAGAAGGGAAGAAAGCAAAAAGCTGATGAGAGAGAAAAAAGAAAGAAGATAAAAATCAGAGTAATGATAACTAGAACTTCCTGGAAATGTGCCTGCAATATATGGCCTTGTAACAGCCATTGTTCCCACAGACGGCATCACTTAGGGGTGTGAAAAGAAGTATTTTTGAAACTGTTGTCTGGTTTGAAAAAGAATTATCTTGTTTTGCAAATTGTAAAATGTTGTAAGCAAATGCTTTGGGTTACTGGCACATGCTTTTTTTCCTAATTGACTTTTTATATTGCTAAATCTGAAATAAAATCACTTTCCTTCCAGTTTACTACGTGTTAACCATTTGCAGACTGTGTAAGCCTATTTGTGTCCGTGCACCCTAAATATGCATACGCTTCCTTTTCAAGATTTTTTTTGTAAGAAGTTCTTGCAGAAAGAATATTTGAGGGTGTAATCCTAGCACTCTGGAAGGCTGAGGCAGAAGGATTGCTTGAGCTCAGGAGCTCAAGACCAGCCTGAGCAAGAGCAAGACCCTGTCTCTAAAATTAAAATAAATAAATAAATAAATATTTGAGGAAAACCTTCCTGGCACTAACTTTGGAATATAATTAAAAAATATAAAATGTCAATAAAAAACAACAGTATGTAAATATTGATGGTTTTACTTTGCATGTAAATATCTAAAAATAACCAAGCTAGTATGACTTAATAGCCTCATGCCTTAAATCTTGAGGAACCCCCAAGTGAATGTTCATACCACCATGTAGGCCAGCACCTGGGTTTTAGGCGGTCAGGACACTCTAAGTGACGTCAGCCGAGCACAGTGTACACCCCAGCCTGATGCCTGGCCACCTGCCCACTCCTCTCCCCTTCTCAGCACAGCAACAGCAAAAGCACATGCAGATGTCTCCTTCTGGCAGTAAAAACTCAAAAGAATTTAGCCTTTGATGACAATCATTCATACTGGTTATTTATTATATATTATCTACATTTAGCCAATTTATTCTAGAATCTGAATACAAAAACTGTACCACAGGTGAATGTCAGTCACCTAATAATACCTTACCAGTCACATCTTTTCAATAGTGTCTCATCAGCTCTCTCTTTCAAAATGTAATCTAAACAAAAAAATGTAATCTAATAGGCTTTCTCTAGAGCACTGATTCTCAAAATGTAATTCCAGATGCTACACAACAGCAGCAGCAGCACTTGAGAACATGTTAGAAATGGAAATTCTTTCCATACTACCCACCTCTACCACCACTCTTCCAGACTACCAAATCTGAGGTTTTGAGTACTGAGGGCTTGTTAAGCAGATTGATGGGCCTTTCTGCTGGTGGTTCAACTTGTCTGGATATCTAGCAAAGTTAAAGATGTGTATATCCAATGATCCAAAAATTCTGATTCTGGGTCTGTACCCTAAAGAAATCTCCCACATTGCTCAAGAAGAAGAGTACTAAGACAGATGTTGAAACATCAACCAAAGAGTGGATAAGTTTTTGCATATGCATACTATGGAATACTTTATAGAGGTGAAAATCAATAAACCAGAGCCATTATGTATTAGCATATCTTAAAAATAATGTGAAAAAGGAAACCACCCAATAAAGATATAAGACATACATACAATACATTATTATATATTGTTTATAGATATACACTTACGTAGCAAAAGTATAAAAACATGTGAAAATAGGGGTTACCCCTGAGGAGGAGGAAGGAATACACAGGGGACTTCACTTGTATTTGTAATGCTTTATTCTTTTAAGCTAGATGGTAAGTACCCAATTCTCATTCTCTATACATTTTAGTATGCCTGAAATCTTTCATATTTTTTCTTTATGATTATATCTATAACCTGAAGTAAGAGGACAGAATTCCCAGTTCTAACAAGAACCCTTTCTATTTTGCTTCAGGAAGAAGAAAGCTTCAAGGAGGTGAAGAGGGATATAATAGAGGTGCTCTGGGAAAATGTTAACTCACTCAAATGCAGGGTGATCAGACTCAAAGCCACAAAAAAATAAGCCAGTGTTTGGAAGTGTTTTCTATCTACTCCTTATCACAAAAGTTATAACGGGTTTTATTTCAGATATTCACAGAACAGAACTTTTGTTTTCCAAACTCACAAAGTCTCTGTTAGTTATTCTAATATGTATTACCACTGAATCTCTTTGTATTGAAGAACCCTAAAGGTTTCTCTGCCATTTCTCCTGTAATGTGCCCACCTTACCAATTCAGTATTATCCCAGGAACAGAGGGAACCCCAGACCTTCATGGCACAAGCCAGAGAATAAGATTTGTAGACTTAAAAGATGACTGAATGACAAAATTAAAACATCAGTTTGGGCCAGGTGCAGTGGCTCATACCTATAATCCTAGCACTTTGGGAGGCTGAGAAGGGAGGATCACTTGAGGCCAGGAGTTCAAGACCAGCCTCAGCAACATAGCGAGACCGCATCTCTACAAAAAGTAAAAAAATTAGCCCAGTGTCGTGGCGTATACCTGTAGTCCCAGCTACTCGGGAGGCTGAGGCAGAAGGATCGCTTGAGCCCAGGGGTTTAAGGTTGCAGTGAGCTATGATGATGCCACTGCACTCTATCCCAGGCAAAAGATAGAGACCCTGTCTCAAAAAACAAAAACAAAAGCAAAAACAAAAAAAACCCCACAGATCAGTTAGTTTGGTTGAATGTTCCTCATCCTACTTTAACCACAAGGAGCAGAAAGATCTGCAATTCCACAGAAATTATAATTCTTCTTACTAGAAGAATTTCAACAAGCTAATAAAATTCACCATGAATTTAACTGAATAATAACAATAATAATTTTGGTAAAAGCTTAAGAACATAGTTAAATTATCTGTTAAATATTATATTAAATGTGCTCATATAAAGCCTTTGGAAATGTCACAGGAATATGTTTGAGCCAAATGAATTTCAAAAAAAAAAAAAATTCCAAAAAATGAAAACATGTTATAAAATTAGTCTTTAAATTTTATTCTAATTTTGTAATTGAGTTTATTTTTCTTTTATGTGTCCTACCCTAGGGAGGTTATCCTGAGACAGGGAAGTCTGTTAGCATTCTTGTTCATTGCCTATGACAATGCTGGACATTCCAGAAAGCAAAGTAAAAAGCAACTCCTGGCAATTTTTTTCTCATTTTATAACAAGCCATTTTTTTACTTTGGCTGAAGCCGTTGGCAAGGCGAAAGCTAAAGGTCCCTAGACCTCTCCTTTCCCTGTAAGTGATAATGTACAAATTCACCATTTAAATTTTTTTAACTGTATTTTGGGTTAGGAGTTGGGAAATCCTACTTGGAGAGAAAATAGGTAATTGAAGTAAACGCAGACCTCTCTAGAATTTGTTAATGATATAATATTGAAATACATGTTGTCTCATGCCCTCAGCCCTCTCTAGCCTCTGAGGCCACACAGGCAGTAATGCATATGCTGCATCTAAAAATGGGGACACCATAGAACAAGGACATTAAAAAGCGTGAGGAGATGAGTGGTTTGCTGCTGTTGTTTTTAGAACAAGCTCAATAAGCTATGGTGTCCTTATCAAACTGTCACTACCAAGTTTCTTGATAAGATCTGACGTGTGAGGTACATAAACCTGTTCTGTTGTATCAGTGTGGCCTGTATGGAAAAGGTTAGATAAATGCAGAATATTGCCAAAACATGCTGTTTAATCTTGGCGATAACAAGAGAGAAAATGGAGGTGTGAAGTGAGTTACCTTTGAGGGTTGTATCAGTACAAGCAATTTGTCTGTAAGGGGTGTAGAGAAGTTAAGAGGGGTTACATTCTTTAACACTGTCATTCACAAAAAAAGAGCAGGTCTGCTTCTGCTTTCTCTACAACTTTGACTCTGTTCCAGTAACTGTAAACAGTTTATCAGGTGGTGCCCTTTCTGCTTACTAGAAAGCAGGAAGTATATTTTATCTCCTTTCTTCTTTTGGCTTTTAATGAAGAGAAGTGAAACCAGAACCATATTGTAGAGAAATCCTTTCTAATAAAGGCTTGATGAAATTCAAATTCTGAGAGAAATAATAAAACACCAAATCTTACTAGCCTTGGTTTAGAAGCCCTATGTTTGTAGAAAGAATACTCATTTACTTCCCAAAATCCACCTGCCACCACCACCAAAGCCATAGATGACTGTCCTTGTCACAGTTGTTTTCAGTGATATGCTTGGAAACCAGCTCCCTAACAAAAAGGAAAGAAGGAAAAGTCTTAATTTGCTGCATTTGCTTACTTCTATGGTGTAAGTCCTCTCACCATGGCTGATTTCAAGCCACCAAAGGCAGCTCCAGTTTACAATGGGTTATTTTTCCCATTCTGTTTCATTTCTAGCTAAAAGCTTACACAGTAACTCTTGCATTAGCACTAAAAAACTCACTCAAAGATTTGAACCCTTTGCCAGGATCACAATCTTCATGCACATTTCTATTTGATGTGATCACTTAATTTGGTCAAGTCCTAAGTTCTAGCAATATCTGCTCTCCGTGTTTTTTGACTAGTTTGTATCTTTAAATTCTCTGTTGATAGAGTTTTCCAAAACCACTTGCCTCACATATTTCCCCCTGCTTGTCTTTTTTGCCCTAGTCAGTCATTTGTCTAATTCAAGAAGAAACCAAATCTTACAGGAAAAAACAGACAGGAGAGGGGGAGAAGGAAGGAAAGAAATGTGATTATATACTTTGAATTATCCCTAAAGTGATAATGTACAAATTCATCATTTAAATTTTTTAAACTGTATTTTGGGTTAGAGAGTGGGAAATCCTACCTGGAAAGAAAAGACTGGTTTCTAATGAAATGCAGACGGGAGTCTGGTCTCTCTCTTCCACATCTGCTGGGAATTATTCCCTTAAGATTAGATCATGCTATTAATTCACGTCACTTGATCAGCAAAAACATCTTCTGGGGGCTTTCTTCACAGCCCCAGTCAAAAAGAAGGTGTTCTTGGTCTATTAGAAAATTATTCTTTCTCATTCTCATGATGCCGAAAATGATAGTCATTGCTAAAGTTCTGACACCTTTTAAGTAGGATAATTTTAAAAGCAGGAAATTCATAAGTGACTTTCCCATTTTCTGAATTTACTCTAGCTGGAGATTTATTATGATATTAAATGTTTTAATAACAATATACTTGAAATGAAGGGTACCATGTATAGAAAATAAATGACTACCTTAAAATATATGCTCTGCGGTTAGTTCCCAATAGTTATGAGTAAAATTACAATTTGCGGGTTTCCTTCTCTTTTTTGTGTGGTGTGTACGGATTGTTTTCTAATTTACAATTTTTGAGAAAATGTTTTATTTAGAGTAAGAGGAATATGACCATTTTATCTCTATTCTAAAACTTTGTAATAATACTACATTATTGGTGTAAGTGAATAGACTGATTAAGAATGGGTACTACCTCCCAAGCAACCAAAGAATTCAACAAGTGATTTTTTAATTAATTTAGAAAAGGTAGATATATATAATTGCATTTCAGAGTGGAATTCCATATTGTCCATCAAACCTGACATGTCCAAAACGGAACTCTCACCTACACTTCCTAGCCCTGCTGCCACCAAACCTGCTTCAACTGCAGTTTTCCCCTATCCATTATTGGCCAAGCCATCTTTGGCTATTTGCTCAAACCAAATAGCTTGAATTCCTGTCTTTATCTCACACATGCAGTGTGTTATGATATTCTGTAGGCTCTACCTTCAAAATATATCCAGAATTTCACCGTTCTCTACCACTTCCCAGGGCTACCACCCTAGTCAAAGGGACTGCAACTTTCATGTAGACTATGATAACAGCACCTTAACTAGTCTGCCTGCTTTCACCCTTCTCTCCCTATAATTTACTATTAATATCAGAGTATTTTAAAACATAAGTCACATTGTCATACTTCTCTGTTCAGAACCCTTGGACAGCTCCGCATTTAACTCAGAGTGAAAGCCGAAGTCCTTGCAGTGGCCTTCCCATCTGTGCTCGTGGCCCCTTCTCAATGAGGCCTGCACTGTGACTCTACTTCAACATTCCAACCATGCTCCCCACATGCTCAGTCTGTCAATCTCCCCATTCAGTTGTATTCAGTAGCACTATTAACTCCTAAGCACTTTGCCATATTAACTTATTTAATTCTTACAGCCCCATGAAGTATTCTTTTTTTTTTTTTTTTGAGACAGAGTCTCACTCTCTTGCCTGGGGCGAGTGCCGTGGCGTCAGCCTAGCTCACAGCAACCTCAAACTCCTGGGCTCCGGCAATCCTACTGTCTCAGCCTCCCGAGTAGCTGGGACTACAGGCATGAGCCACTATGCCCGGCTAATTTTTTCTATATATATTTTTAGCTGTCCAATTAATTTCTTTCTATTTTTGGTAGAGACGGGGCTCTCACTCTTGCTCAGGCTGGTCTCGAACTCCTGAGCTCAGAATGATCCGCCCGCCTCAGCCTCCCAGAGAGCTAGGATTACGGGCGTGAGCCACCGCGTCCAGCCCCATGAAGTACTCTTATTATCAATTTGCAGATGAGGAAACTGAACCTCAGAGAGGTTAATTACTTATTTATTGTTTACCATCCATCTTCTACCCTAGAATGCCCTCCATGGGGGCAAAAATTTTTATCAGTTTTGTTCCAGTGCCTAGAACCATGTCTAACAAATAGTAGATACTTAAAAAGTACTTATTAAATTAATAAATAAGCCATTTCAAAAAGAAACCCCTCAGGATCCAATATAGTGTTAATACATATATTATAGTTTAATATCACCATTATTTCATAAAGATAGGACAGATTTACACTAAAAATGAAGGAGGGATACAGGCTCAGTTCAGGGACAGGTCTAACAATTGAATAAAGGTAGCTTTCAGGAAATCTCACTATATTGTCTTTCTATCATTTTAACATAAGATACTTTGTCACAGATGGGCAAGGATCCACAGAGCAGTTTTAGGGAACCACTGGTCTGTAGGAAAACACATTTCTACACATATTGCTTCCCTGAGTACCTGTCCTTTATAGAAAGCAATATTCTAATTCCTGAGACTAGAAAGAACTGAGGGCCAGCATGGAATTTGCAGAAAACAAGGCTGCAACTGATTTAACAGGCAAATGATACAACCCCTTGACAGCTGTTCCCTCCTCTCTCAGATGGGAGCAGTGACAGCTGCCTTAACCTATAGAGCAAGGTGCTGTCACAGTCAAAAGGAAGAACAGACGAGAAAACCAAGGTTTTACAAAAGACCAGTGGATACTAACTTTATGCCAGGCTCTCATCTAAGCACTTTATCTGTGTTAACTCATGTAATCTTCATAAACAACTCTAGAAAGCAGGCTCTATTATTATCTCCATTTTACAAATCAGTAAGAGACCTGAGGCTTAGAGAAGTTAAATAATTGTCCAAGTCACCTGGTAAGTAGAGGAGTTGGGATACAAAACAAGACTGACTTCCAGATTTTCTGCCCTTGATCAATAGGCTACCGAGCCTGTCACTACACAAGCCTGATTGTATTCATGGTTCACTTTATATCTACCTGTAGAGTTTATAATCTAATGGGTAGAGGAAGAGGACAGTGCTCAAAAATAAAAACCCCAAACACAGTGATTTCAGTTTAAAAGAATTATATGTGTAGAAACTAAGTGAATGTTCCTACAGATCAGATGAGGCAGAAAAATAAATTAAAAAAAAAAAAAAGAAAGACACTAAGTGAATGCCAGAATGAACCAAGAGATGAGTTTAGTGGGATTAATCTAGGACAGCTTTGTGGCAGAGGAAATTTTGGCCAGAATTTAGAAGAAAAGGAAAACATGGCATTGAGGAGACAGGTCATGTTCCAGGTGGAGAGAAGGTTGTGCAGACAAGCTATTAAGACAAATGTAGGAGACAGCAGTGTGTCTACATGATGCCAAAACATCTGGTCAATTCAGTTAAAAAAAATAAAATAAAACACCACCTCCATCAATGTAGTGAATTTCTTCAGTCAATCCAGATGTTTGGCATCTTGTAGACAAAACATCCAGATGATTAAGTGAAGATTTGACAGAGTTGACTGGATTAACCAGATGTTACAGCCTTGTATAGACACAGTGTCAGGATGCTTGCTTGGCTGGAACAGAGTCCAGCTGTAAGGGAGATAGATGGTCTGGGCAATGAGAGGGGCTTGGGAGCAGAAGTACCTGGAGCTTGGATTTGATGCAGTTGGGAGCTGCCGGGAGATAAGCGGATAGAAATGATGTTTAAGGAAGAGGATTCTGTGTGAAGAGGGAGAAAAAAAAATAGTGAGGGGAAAAGCTGTAGACGGGAAAGAGAATATGAGAAGAGTGCAGGTGCGTGTGAGGTAATTAGAGCCTGGACCAGAACCAGGCTTGGGAAGGCAACAGGAAGAAGTGGATCTGAAAAACATTACAGAAAAAGAACAGGAAGTCATGATGGGCTAGACAAGGGAGTGAAATTGCACATCACCCCAAGACTGGGAACTTCAAGGCCTGGGAAAGCAGCTGCCTTCAGCCTCCCAATGGTAGTAAACTGAGAGACTTCTCCCTGCAGCCTCCAATCCAGGGCCACCGCCAGGCCCACAGGCAGAGGGAACTCGGAAACCACAAACACAACCCTCATATTCAGGTTCTTTAATTATTTTACGGCTACCTGATTTGATTTCCCTTTAAGTCCAACTTCATGAAGTAATCGAGAACGCTAGATCCTGATTATCAGGTAGATACAACTTCAGTGAAAAGTCTTAAAAGATTAAGATGTATATGGGTATAAGTAAATTAGATGAAATGAGATTATGAGAAATTGCACTGTACCTATGCTACTTGACAGATTAGCATTAGGAATGCTTGCTCACAGGCAAGAATTAAAGGCTGAATTCAAGAATTTACAATATTTTTTAAAGCCCTAATTTGTGAAACCTCAGAATGTACAAGTTTTGGTTTAGATATTTCACAGAATTTTTTTAAATTCCAAATCTTATTTGATAAGAATCAAGTTTATCTTTAGAAATACTGTGGTCATAAATTCCAATTTATGATAGTTATATGACAGGGTGTGCTCCATCTTATTAAAAAACATTCTAAATATCCATGCAGTTCATGGGTTTGCAAATTTGCAGTTTCAAATATGTTTAGCCCCAGGCCTATCAGCCCACACAGAGGTTTTGTGCCCTTTATAAACACATCCAGGTTTTCTCCAACTACGTCTTTGTTCATTTCAACAGAGAAAGAATCTTCAACAGAGGCTAATCTCTCTGTGTTCGTAATTTGGTACTGAACTGAGAATCCGTCTCTCTCTCTGTCTCTCTCTCTCTCCCTATCCCAACCCCTACCCCCAGTCCTACCAGAAGAACAACACAGAATGTGAGATTGTAAGTGTATTAATGTGCTTCAGGATCACCCTAGAGGAGGTGGAGGGGTCAGGAATCTTGTCAAAATCAGTTTCCCAGGCCTCAGAAATGACAAGTCCATTCATCTAGGTGAGGGTCCAGGAATCTGTTGTTTGTTTTTTAATAAGCTCCCCCAACTAATTCTGTTGTCGGTTTTCTGACGATCAGATATAGACAGACGCTGCTCTAAAGCGGAAAGCTAAAGAATGAAAAACATATAGTGGACACGAAATCTAAAAGGGCAAAATAGACTATTTTTTTTCTTACCTAATAGTCACACATCTCCTTAAATATTCCTTCATGTAATGAGCTCCTAGGTAAATTCGTTGTGTTCTTTGATATACAGAATTTTTCACAGAAACTGCATAAAGTCAAACACACCTATACAATCAATCTGAGAAGCCAAGAAGACAAGTAGGACAGCTTGTCTGTTCTCAGTTCCCAGAACTGCCAACTACACCCCAATGGTTACATAATAAGGAAATGTAATTAATGATCTTGGTAAGTCTTTCTAGTGCTCCAAGGCTAGGTGAGTCACTTATTTATCAGAAAGAAAAAAACAGTTGGGTTCACTGAAACAATGAGTGATTTATCCAGGTGTTGAATATACCCTTCCCACAGCCATCATTTTTTTAAGAAAGACCTTCAAAGTTAGTAGATACAAACTACTTATTCAAGGAGCTAATCAGTGAAATGTCCCCCATCATAGCATCAAGATTAGAATGTTTGTTTGCCACCTATAATCTCTTAGGTGCCTCTTTTTTTGGCAGCACAAACTATACCTACAAGAAAGATTAATGGATATTTTTCTGGTACTATGGTTCCATCTGCCTGAAACTCAACTCATTTTCCTAAACTTCTTTTTCCCCAAAGATAAAGGAAAGAAAATAAGAAATTGGGAGGATTTTAATAATGGAGGCCTTCATTATCTGTGGTGTCACAGCTGAAAGCCAAATTTACTTTTAACTTGCTTTGAATGATGCTTTTGAAACACATCAAGGATTTTATATTCAAGCCAAGTGGTTTTGACTTGAGTAGTAATTCATTCCCACTTATCCATTCTCCTGCCACTTTCAAATCCCATCTAGCAACCACAGAAAATGGTCTCATGCCCTAGTGGGAGAGGGTTAGGACCAGATAGGATTGCAAAAGAAAACCCTTAGGAATTTTCGGAACATATAAAGTACTTGTGTTCTGATACAAGTTAAAACAGAAGGATTCATTTCTATTGATCTTTCTTATCCCCTACATAAAAATATTAACCTTCAATATCTCCATCTGAACCATAATATCGATAAGGGTAAGAAATAAACAGATGATTCTTCTTTAGCGTACTTCATTGATCCTACTACTGCTTTAATATCTTTCCTGCATGGAATGGCTTTTGAGTACTATACTTTTTTTCCTCAGGGCCAATGTCAGTCTATAGGGTGCCTCTGTATGAATTGGAAAAATGCACCCATTCCCCAAGACACTTTACTTCCACATGTCAGAAAATTGTGGTAATATACTGATTTTGTTTGAACAAGACACCGCTAAGTCTGCAAGAAAAGTTATCATATTAAATATCAAATCTATGTTGTTTATGATGTGAATCGTGTCCTTTTAGACATAACACCCTTGTGCAATGCTCAGCTACACAGCTCTCCCCTCCCTCCCCCTCCACTGTCAGCCTCCTGCATTTGCTTGCCAGCCTGAATGGTCCTTAGACTCCTGTCGAAACTCTGTTACATTGCTCTCCCAAAGATCACTCATGGTATTCTTCCTGCCAAATCCAAATCCACCTTCTTGGAATTCTCTCCTCCCTCCCTTAATCCTGATTCTCTTCCTCCTCTTCCTACCAGCAATCCTTGTCCTGCACCTGTTTTCTGTGGACTCCATTCTCAGACTCCAGTTCTGAGGAATCTGGTCAATCCCCCCTGAGATAAAATGGTGCTTGGAGCTAACATGAGTGTTTAGCAGGTGGAGGCTGCAGACGCTGCCTGTTCCACACAACTTAGCCTGTGCTACTTCACTATTTTCCACAGCAAATATTCCAAACATTTGTCTTCCTGTAAAAATTTGGGGCACAGGCCCCAGATTTAGTGACAAGTATTTGTGACTTGAGCTATATGTTGTTCCATCTCATCTGCAGAAGCCTATGGCTTGGTTCATAAAAAAGACCTAGAAGTCAGACTCGATAGCAACTAAAGAGACTTCAGTACAATCGCTGTCCAGGACCACAGCCCTCTGCCTCTGACCCCCGATCTTCTGAAGCATTCCTGGTCAACCCAGTCAAATGAGGAACAAAGACATTCTTCCCAGCTCTGTGGGCTATGTAAGTAGCTAATGCATCTCTTCCATGGACTGGTGATAGTCTCAGGTTTAAGAATGAGGTCTTCACCACCTACTGGGCTGAAAGATCACAGTGTTCCTGGACGACATTCTGATGTGGTTCATGACCTGCCTCCACCTCCCAGGTAAACCTTCTCCACATGCATAACGTGGGCAATGTATTTAGTACCTCTCTCCGAAGAAAATCTCCTCTATGCCTTACCTCTCTTGTGCACGCTAGTGCTCCCCCACCTTAACCAGGCTTATTGGTTAATAACAGGGCTTTTTTCTCTCTTGACAATCCCATCAAAAACAAACGGAAAAAGAGGCAGCCATTTCAAAATCTGTGGTGCCCAAAGAAGCCTTCCAACATAAGAATTCCAGCTTTCTTTGTCTTATTCTGCATTTTCCTTACTGTTGATAAGTGAAACTCTTATCCCACTAATGGCGGGGGCGGGGGTGGGGGACAGATGTTTTATTTTATTTTGTTTTTTAATAAGTGCATTTTTTCTCCAGCCACCTTATGTACTGGAAGTGAAGTAAATATTGACCTAAAAATGTTAAAGCACCTTCAAGAACCAAATAGTTTTTTTCCCTTGCCAATATAATAACAGGCAAGGTTTGGCATTTGCAGAGTGATCTAAAATTATTATAGGGCTACAAATTGGCCTTGGTGGTCACCGACCTGACATATGTCTGGTTAAACCCTAAAGAAAATGCTTCCAAGATTGGACTTAGATGCTCCAGAATTTGTTAGAATGTAGTCAACAGAAAAATAAAATTTCAAATCCTGGTTTACTTGTCTGAAGAACCTCCATGAGGTAGACTCTATACGGGAAACAATTGCATCTTCCAGAGTGAATATTCACTCATTTGCTTTTCCAGCCAGGAGTTTGGAAGAAGCCAACAGGCAGTGTAGTCATTTGGTAATGTCCTTTCTACTGCCAAAATGGATTAATGCTGGGAGATCTTACAACTTGTGAGTAATCGGTAGTGCTTGCAGAGCCTCCAAGATCCCCAAGGTGTGATTATTTTCATACGTAGATTTCTGTCATCATCCTCCAAAGGGTGCTTTGTCATTTCCTTTACTCTTTCCTCACTGGACTCTTAAGTCCATATTACAAGGATGGCATGGTTTCCAAGTCATTGCCAATCTCCTCAAAGCAAGTCGGTGAGCACCTTGGGGACACTGCCAAAATGTGAGGGTTATACTAACAAAATTACACTGATTTCCTTTTAAGTGACTCTGGAAAGGTATGAATAGTTGTTTATTAAAATATGATTTAGAACTTAACCATCCCCTAGGTTTATTGCCTAGGTTTATTATGCTGCTACCTTACCTTTAGGTTGATACTAAGATGTCACAGACCTGCTAGAGATCTCAGACTATGAGCAACCAAATTGAAACAACAATCCCAAATATGTAAGACGTAAGTTTTAAAATGAATTGCTCTTTGCATTTTTTTAGCATTACTGTCATTCATTCACTGAGCTACTCTCACCACTAATATCCCAACTCTTCAGCTTGTATTCAACTCCTTTGTGGGACTAAACAGGCCTGTGAACTGGGAAGTCTAACATCAAAAGAGCTCACACTCTGGAGTCACATGGCCTTAAATTCAAGTTCTGTATCTGCCACCAACTATCTGAGAATTCTTAGATGATGAACCTAAACTCTCTGAGCTTTGGCTTCATCAGTAAACAGGCAGGACATATAGTTTACTCAAAGGGTGTTGTGAAGATTCAATTAGCTAATACTTGTAAAGTGTTCAGCACAGTGCTCAATAAATGCTAACCACAATAGCATTAGTTTTAGTAATGGTTATTATTGACATTAATTCTTCCTCAGTCAAAGTTTGAGTAGTTTAGAACCCTTGTCTAATACTGCGTTCTGGACTCCTATAAGCTTTACATTACAGTTTTTCCCTGCTGGCTAAGCTGGGAACTGAATGATGGATGCTCAGCAGAGCTATGCAGCCACCTTGGATTCCCCTATTTCTCCCTCTCTCCACTGACGGTTCTTTGACTTAAGCCTAAAACCCTTTCCCTGTGCTTTGCATACCAGCTAAGGCTTTTCCTCCTGGTCACTCAGGAGTTCAGATGCTTCTGTCCTCTTCCCAGATCCCTTCGGCTCTGAGTCCAAAGTCTTAAAGCCATCCCCAATAGCAAGGCTAGAATTTTAGAAGATTGGGCCAAATGTATCTCTAGAACCTGGGATGCTCTTATCAGCAACCTCAACTCCAGGTATGCTGTGTTGCCAAACCTGAGTGCTCCCTCTGATTCAAGGTAGCCCAAGCCATAAGCCAGTGGCCGCACCTTGGCCGATGTCGGAATCGCCCAAGAGCTTTGAAAACCACAGATGTCTACCCCACTCCCAACCCTGAGACTCTGTATTTTTAAGTTTCCTGGGTGGTTCTGATGATAAATCCCACTTTGAGAAGCTCTGATTTGAGCAGCTACCAAACATCCCTATCTGTTCCTCCTGTAAACCTGCTGCTGTTTCTCCTACACCTAGTTGGTCGTTGACTCTGGTACCAGGAGCTCCAAACAGGTCATAGGAAATCAACCTGCTAATTAGGGCTGAGGAGCCTCTTCTCTCCACACTCAATCCCTTGAGCCCAACAGACATAAAAGACATCGTATTTGAGCCAAAGAAATGTAATCAAGAGAGAACAGGGGTTGTAGAATCAGTAGCAGCTAGTGTGGAACAATGGATGTGAGTTCAAAAGATTTAAAGGCCTGAGACTCCAACAGTGATCAAAAGCAGATAAAAGGCCTTTATCCCTGCCAAGGCAATCTAACATGCTGTAGCACTTACTGTACTGTTGAATTTTGTAAAGCAACCCTAGTGAGACCTTTGTTTTGTAAGGGAAAGGCAAAAGGAAAGAAAACAAAGATTATGACAAGTCTTGATGTGATTAAAACAAATGAGCAGGGTAATCTGTGTTTGTGGGTATTTTTGAGAGGTGCCAGTTCTGCCCACCTGGATCCAAACTCCAGCTCTATCTCTGTTCATCTCTGGATTCCAGGTACTTTCCTACACCCTGCCTACTGCACCATGGGCCTCTGTGGTCCGCGGTTTAACATCTGCCTGATCAACTGGAGAGTAACACAGATAGGCAGCTGGAGCGCAGGCTGTAGGGACTCAAGTGCCAGCCCCTTCAAGACTGACCATGAGGCCAAGTTGGTGTAAGAATGTGCTCCAAGAGGAAATGCAGTGAAGGCAAGATAAAGGTTTCCCTCAGGGCCAGGGCCCAGTGGCTTCCCACCTAATATGCTTCAATTCTCCCTCCTGCTTGACCAGCCTAAAAACAATGTCGGGCCTCAAGGAGAACTCTTGGAAGGCTTTGCAAAGCCACTCATAAGAACCTATTTCACAGCCAAGTGTCTTTACCAAAGTCCCAGACACCCCCCCCTCCTACCCCCCGCCAGTCCTTTAATCAGTTTCTTTTCTCCCCAAGGGCACAGACAGCTTTTATGCAGATTATCTCTCAGGGCAAGTGTGAGGCCTCGGTGCGAGGAAGGACTGACAGCAACACTGCCAGGCGCCCAGTGCTGAGAAAGCCTCCCAGTCACTCCCCAAAGCCGCAGATGGCAGTGTTCTAACGACAGGATGAAATCCTTAAATTGATTTTAATAAAAATAAAATCACGAATAATATGTGACTGTAGTACACATCTCATTAAAACGGGCGGCTGTAAAACCCTGTACTTTAGGAAGAATGGCCTCTCTTTCCAAGTGCCTCCCAGTGACGGCTCAGGACCTGATTTACCCGTTTGGGCTCAGGTATCGGAAGAGGTCTTGGCCGAACGACTCTCGCCGCCGTGGTGATGTTCATCCTTAAGAGCACTGCTGGTCTGTGCGCGACCACTGCACAGTACTGAACTAATCTGCCCCGGGAGTGACAGCGGCCCGCAACCGGGAGCACGGGGTCTGCGGGGGTTGGGAGCGGGCGGGGCCAGCGCGCTGCTGCGCATGCTCCGCCTCCCCTGCGCGCCACAGAAGCCCTTGGAAGGCGGCGGGGCGGGGCGGGGCTGGCCAATCCCCGCCCGGCCGCTGCGTCTGCTGCAGTCAGGTCTGGGGCACCCTCGCGTCTGACCCCTACCCGACTGCTTTCTGGGATTAATCCTGACTTCATGATTAATCAGCACTTTCTAGTTTTCTTAGGGTGACGTCATCTCTGCTCAGAGATAAAACAGGCTCGTCCTTGATGGCTCGGGCCCACGCAGGGGCTGGACCGGGAGACTGACCCTGGAGACTGTCCGCGGACCCCGCCCCACCCACAGGGCGACAGCCAGATCCCCTCTGCGGCCCCTGGAGCGCTGAGAGCCCTGGCCTCAGAGCTTCTGTTGTTTATTGCTTTTGCTGACTGGTTAAATGCAAAAAGTCAAGGTTTTCTTCCATTTCTGGTAAATATAAAAGTAAGCTATGCTCTTGAAAGGTGCAAAATTATAAATAGAAAAGTAATCACCAAAAGCCCTACCATCCAGACTGTGAGCTAAAATAAAATTTTTAAGGCTTACCCCCCACACCGGCTGACTAAATGGACCCCCTCGTGGCCAAAGGAAGATCCTAAAACTAAAGTGCCTGCCAGGAGAAAGGTGAGACATGCCTCATCATGCCCTCCTCCCTTCTTGGTGACATCCTTTGTAACCCATTAACAGGCCTAAGGGTATGCAAGACAAACCTGCAGGTCCTCAATTTACGCAGCAAATCTATGTCCAGTGGCTTATCTCCGATAAAGAGCTCCTTACGTTAAAAAATTCCAAGCCTTTAGACAAAGCTTCATGTCCTTAACCAATTACAGGCCAAAAAATCTTTTAACCCACCTATAACCTGTAAGCCCCCCGCTTCGAGATGGCCCACCTTTTTGGGTCAAACCAATGTATGCCCCCCACGTATTGATTTATGACTTTACCTGTAACCCCTACCTCCCTGAAATGTATAAAACCAAAGTGTAACCCAACCTCAGCGAGTCCACTTGCTCATGGCCTCTTGGGCGTGACTCTGGGTCATGGTCCTCAAATTTGGCTCAGAGTAAATCTCTTAGAATTACTTTACAGAGTTTGGTCTTTTTTTCCATTGACAAGACTCAACTTCTGTTAATTTTGATATGTTTCTTTTCTGTCT
>CAUYSK010010648.1:0-11395 GCA_963575035.1 Avahi laniger
TTTTTTTTTTTTGGTATATTGTATGACTTATGTATTGAGGTTAGTTTTTTGCATATAAATGTCCAATTCTTCTGGCTCCATTTGTTGAAAAGAGTATTTTTCTCCAATGAATGGCCTTTGAACTTTTGTCAGAATTAATGACCATATATATGTGGCTATATCTCAGGACTTTCCCTTTTGTTTCATTGATCTATTTGTCTTTCTTGACAACACTGCTAGACTTTATTATTATTGTAGCTTTATAGTAAGTCATGAAATCATGTAGTGCTACTCCTCCAGTTTTGTTTTCTTTTTTTTTCAATGTTGTTTTGGTTATTTTAGGTCTTGTGTATTTAAATATGAATTTTAGAATCAGTTTGCAAATTTCCATCCAAAATGCCCGCTAAGATTTTGGTCAAATTTCATTGAATTATATATAAATTTGGGAAGAATTTATATCTTAATAGTATTCAGGGTTCTGACCAATGAATACAATAGATCTTTCCATTTATTTATTTCTTCAATATTTTTCAAAAGTATTTTATAATTTTGTGTGTATAGATCTTTCTTATTTACAAATATGTCTCTATTTCTTTTTTTCCTGCTATGTACATACTTTTTCATTTCAGATTATTTGTTGCTTACATATAGAAATACTATTGATTTTGGTACATATATTTTGTATCTTGAGAACTTACTAAACTTTTGTAGATTCCATTTGATTTTGTATATATATGATCATGTCAAATGGAAAGAAAGAGAGTTTTAATTTTCCATTCTGAGTGCTTTTTATTTTTTGTTCTTACCTTACTACATAGGCTAGAGCTTATAGTATAATGATGAATGGAAGTTGTAAAGGTGGACATCTTTGGTTTTTTTTCTAATATTAACAAAAATCATTCAGTCATTCATCATTAAGTATTATGTTACTTGTACATTTTTACAGACATGCTATATCAGATTTATCTGTTCCTAATTTTTTGAGAGTTATATCACAAATGATATTGAATTTTGAGGAATGATACTCTGCAACTATTGAGGTGATCACGTTTTCTTCTCTTTTACTGTTAACATGGTAAATTGTTTCAATTATATTTTTAAATGTTAATCCAACTTTAAATCTAAATATATAGTCCTGAAATAGATATAAATAAATATATCTGTGTGTGTATATATATGTTTGTATATATGCAATGTATGTATTTATGTATATATATTTGTATATATATTTGTGTATACACATATTTTTGTGTGTGTGCATATATATATATGATATTTGTACCAAGATAATTTATTCAGAAAAGTATGATCCTTTAAACAAATGAGGATAGAACAACTGATATTCATATTCCATCTGAAAAAAGGAATCTCTGCCTCTTACCTCATTTCATACATAAAACTCAATCCAAAATAGTAATAGTCTTAAATGTAAATGGTAAAACAAGCCATCCTTTTGAAGAATACATAGGAGAAATTTCATAACTCTGAGATTTTGTAGACATAAAACAAAGAATATGAACCATTTAAAACCATTTAAAAACACTGGTGGGACTGCAAATTAGTGCAACCTCTGTGGAAAAGGATTTGGAGATACCTCAGAGAGCTAAAAATAGAAATACCAAAATCCATTTTTGACAGTTCTCATTACTGCACTGAAATTTGCCTTTCTCTAAATTATATTCAAAATTCTTAGTTTAATTTCTAGTTTTATAGAAAACTAATCATTCTTTCACAAAACCAGCCCTTCAAATATAAGATGATAATCTCCACACCTTGATTCTTTCTGGTCAGAACTACAAGAGACACAGAGCAACTTCAATTAACGTTTTGTATACCCAATGGTCAAGAGGTCACCCAAGCTATCCATGGATGTTTAGCGAAATTGGACTATCTTCCAGCTCCAGATAGGTCCAGCCCTGGACAATAAATGCATTTATGGCAATATTTATAAACAATTTTTAAAAGTCAAGCTTTTATATACTCAAAAACATATCCTATATTTTCTTTTCAATTTTTTTCCTTTTCATTCAAATAGGCAATTTCTGATAAAGATTAATTTGTTAGTTTATTATTTTTCTTCCTTCTCCTCCAAATTTGTTAATTTTTTTAAAAAATCTAAAATTGGTATACTAAATGATATGCCTTCCTCAATATACTGAAAGCCTTTTATTTTGCTACTTTATTCCATGCACTGTTAACTGAGACATAAATAAGCCCTTAATTTTACACAATTTTATTTTTTGTGTAATTGATGCTCTAAATTTGGAATTGCTGTGTTCTAGGATATGTTTTTAAAGTATCATTTTAAAGTAACTGATAAAATCAAAGCATTTAAATTCCCCATTTGGAAAATATATTTCAGAAATAGTTTAAGGCAAATATATTTTTATAAGACCTTAAATCACTTGTGTTTTAACTGTATAATTAACCTTACATAGGCAAAACTCAGCTAGCCAATAAGTAAGTCCAATTATCTAAAATAGTGGTTTTAAAGTTTCGTTTTTTAAGCAAGAAACTCTTTGTTCAAAAAAAAAAATATCAGGCCTACAAAAACTTTAAGCAAAAGAAATGAATGCAGAAATGTTCTGCCTGAGGTAGGACAGGTGCTCTGGCATCCTGCTTTGCCTCTCATACTATGCAAAATTCTGGGAATATATGAACAATATCTTAGAAAACACTATCAGGGCATACAAAGAAATAGGGTAGAGTGAGCTGCTATAACCTCCTCCCTATCCTCCCTCCTCAAAAAAAAAAAAAAAAAAAAAAAAAAAAACCAAGGACAGGAGAGAGAAATTCCACAACCATCATAAATGGGCACTTGATTTGTAGTAGAACACTTCACTATTTGTAGGAGAATATGTCATATCTTTCGCAAGGTTAGCCTGGTTTTAGTTTACATGTTATTTTGGCAAAACAGGTTAAGTGGTTTGCAAAAATATAGCAGTCCCCCTGTATCTTCAGGAAATCCATTCCAAGACCCCCAGTGGATGCCTGAAACTGCTAATAATACCAGATTCCATATTTAATATGTTTTTTCCTATACATACATACCTATGATAAAGTTTAGTTTATAAATTAGACACAATAAAATATTAACAATAACTAATAATAAAATAGAAAAATTATAATACATTGTAATAAAAGTTATGGGAATGTGGTCTCTCTCTCTCTCTCAAAATACTTTATTGTACTATACCACCAGTAGCTGAAACCATGCAAAGCAAAGCTGTGGATAAGGGGAACTACTATACAGGAGCAAATTCAGCATAGAAGGAAAAGGGAAAAGAGGCAACGCTAGAGGGAGGCATAAAAATACTGATGAAGTTATAGTGAAAACAAAGGAAAAGTAAAGAATCAGTGAGAATGATACACTGTTTCCAAAGCTGGCCACAACAATTTCTCCCATCCCCTTATGCATACTTCTTTGCTCCTAGAGACAGAGGTAGAGATTAGTTCCCTTCCCTTCCTAGACTTGCTTTGACCAATAGAATGTAGCAAAAGTAATACTGTGTGCCTTACAAGTCTAGTGCTCCACTTTCATCTCTTAGAACCTTTAGACCATTACTTAAAGAAATCTGAGCTAGATAACTTGAGAATGAGCTGCAATGATGACAGAAAAGTCAACAATCGGTTTAAATGTGACACCATGTAAGACCACACTGCCCCAATCAAGTCCCCAAATGACTATCGCTGCATAACTGATTCCAAAAGAGACCAGCGGAAGGGCTGTCCAGCTAAGCCCTGACCAAACTGCCGATCCACAGAATCATGAATAAATAACACTACTGTTGTTTGCTGCAGTTCCCAACCCAGGGGCCGTGTGGCCCTGTACCAGTCTGTGGCCTGTTAGCAAAAGGGCCTCACATCACTGCCTGAGCTCAGCACCACCGCTCCCTCCCACGACAACCCACCCCCAGTCCGTGGAAAAATTGTCTTCTATGAAACTGGTCCCTGGTGCCAAAAAGGTTGGGGACCATTGTTTTAAAGCCACTAAGTTTTGCAGTAGTTCATTGTGTAGCAATAGATAACAATAAGAAAGTGAAACTCAAAATTAATAGCTACCTGGAGATCATTTAATGTAGAATAAAGAGCCCTATTCAATTTGATAGGTCTTAAATGTATAAATATTACAGTATATAACATACTTCACATTAATAATAGTTAATAATAGAAGATTCAAGTTGTTTAGTATGTTCTAATTATAAAAATAAATAAATATGAGACACTTTTTAGGAACAATTTAATATAAGATGACTAAAAATATTTTAATGAATCAAAAACTTATATAAAATTTGGACTTTTGTATTACTGAATAACAGGAAATTCTACTGACCTTAGATATACAATATAATAAAAAAAATTCTTTAGCATCTATATTTCATTATCTATTCCATCAGTGTTAAACAGAAGGTCAATTATGGATATATAAACTCTAGAACATACTGTTTAATGACCTAATAAAGACGCATATTTTGGCTGCTAACACATCTTAATCCTATACTTTATTAAAAACTTTGGCTGAAAAATATCTTATAACCAATTAGTTGTTATAATAGTAGAAACGCATAAGTCAACCATAACTTCAGTTTTTCCTCCTCATAACATTCTATAGTGATGTAATACGGGGGGGGGAGTTTTAAATACTTAAAATGAAACCATTTGATTAAGTAAACACCATAATTTTAGTATATGTATTTGCTGCCTTATGACCTAGTGCCGTGGCCAAAATACAAAAAATAAAAAGTGTTACAGAGTCTGATCTACATAGGTAAGGTGCTTTCCTTAAAGAAACTCTCATTCACTTGATCTATATCATAACCTATAAAGAAGTAACTTCCCAATAGAGGTCTTCTGTTAATAAGATTTTAGCACACCTCCACCAATCCGACCATTCACTTCTCCTGCCCACCAGAAAAACTGTACTGCCCTGCTATAATAGTGAAAAAGGACTAAGTACGTGGAAGTTTGGTTTGTACTGGCCAGGTACCTGGAGAGGATCACCTCATGGCCCCATAGGTCCCTAGAAGTACTATATTATGTTGAGGATTCACCACAGTCTAGAAGAGGGATCTGATCCTTTTTGTATTCTCAGAGGACTTTAAGAATTAAGAAATTAAGATTCAGAACAACACCAAAGTCAGCAATGATTACAACCACTACTACTACTACTACTACAACAACAACAACAACAATAGGGCAATGTCTCACATAATCCATATGTTGAGCCATAAAAAGATCCATTCTTAATCAGTTTCATTTTAAGTATTTAAAACTTTTTTCCTATATCGCATCACTATGGAACGTTAAGGGAAGGAAAGACTGACATTATGGTTTTACTTATATAGGCTTTCTACCACTAAACAGTTATATGATCGCTTTTTAGTCAACATTTAGTATATGATAACAGATGTGTTATTAGTCAATATGTGCATGTTTATTGGGTCATTAAAAAGTTTGTTCTAGATTTTATATGTCCACAACTGACCTTCTATTCAACACTGATTGAATATTCATTCCATTCACTCATTCATTCTATCAGAATTAACTGAACCCTTATTACCATGCTGAGGACACAGTAGAGAACAAAATAGAAACTACCTACTAACTTGGAAGCTTGAAAGTTGCTCTTCTGCAAAGGATCTCTTATTATAAGTAGACACTGCTCTAATTGGGCTCTGTCATTTACTCCAAAGGCAAAGTTCTCAAATGGTCCAAAAATCTTTGGTGCTGGCTTCTCATTACACTCTAGGTACCCGAGGTTACATCAGTTTTTATGACTCATTTAGCTCAATGTTCTGTCATATGCTGCCATAATAGAATTGAATAGTTACAGCAATAATAAAAGTCATATTTATTAAAATTTGGTGGTACACTTTCCATGGGACACTGGTAGAAAAGCACCAGTTTGGCTCTTAGCAGGCAGACAGAGAAACCTGATTACTTAGCAAGGAGACCATTTCACAAATGCTTAATGACATTGCTTAATGACAATGTTTAATGACAATGCTTAAGAGACAGATCCAGCCAAAATGTAGTTTATAAATTTATACTATAAAATTTAACTGTCAAAGGGCATATACATTCTCAATCTCATAACAATGAATATTCTCATTAGAATGTAAGTTCTATAAGAAGTCAGATTATAATCAGAGATTTATTAATGAGCATGGGATCAGAGAAAGATAAGGTAAAGCTTAAATATTAAATAGTGATATCAAACTAAGAAAACTCACCATTTCTAATAAACCAGTAGAGATACACCTATCAACAGACAGAATATTTATATTCTTGAGCTTTGGTATCTCTTCAGTAAGTGAACGGACAAATAAACCGGTACATCCAGAAAATGGAATTTTATTTGACTCTAAAAACAAATGAGTCATAAAAAGAAAAAAGCCATCAAAAGACACAGAGGAAGCTGAAACAATATTACCAAGTGAAAGAAGCCAATCTGAAAAGGATACAGTATGATTTCAACTATATGCCCCCTCGAAAAGGCAAAGCTATGGAGACAGTAAAAAGATTAGTGATTGGCAGGGGTTACAGAGAGAAGAAAGGGATGAATAGGCAGAGCACAGAGGATTTTTCTAGCAGTAAAAATACTCTGTATAATACTATAATGATAGATGTCATTATACATTTGTCTAAACTCATAAAAGGTATAACATGAAGAGTCAACTCTAATGTAAAATATGAACTTTGAGTGATGATAATGTATCATTGTAAATTCATCAAAGGTAACAAATGTACCACTCTGGTGGAGGATGTTGATAACAGGGAAGGTTATGCATGTGTGAGGCCAGGTATTTATGAGAAATCCCTGTACCTTCTGCTCAATTTTGATGTTAAACAAAAACTGCTCCAAAAAAAATTCTTTAAAAAATTTTCCATTTAGGGAGACACTACAACAAAGAGTAGTTAAGAGATTTCACTCTGGAGTCACGCTGGCAACATGATTGTATTGTGAGACAATTGTGCATAGGTCTTTCATGTTTCTGCATATCCATTGTGTATGCAAGGCACTCATATTTTCTTCCAGACTATCTTTCCAGGATGTTTGTATACAATGAAAAATCTTGGAAGACAGAAATAGTTTTTTCCTCTGGAACAAAAAGTCAGGCATGCTTCCCGCCTATTATAAAAGATTTGGGTTCCCTCAGAGTTCTTCTAGTATAATACAATCTAATATGTTTGCAGGTATCACCTGGCCCTCTTTACCCTGTGAGAATTGAGGCTCAGGAAACCATCAAGAAAATGATGGCATTCTGTCTACTGTTATTGCTATGAGTAATAAAGTCTTTTATCTCTGATCAGAAATCTTATATATTTCTGCCAGCATCCACAAAACCATGGCAGTCTCATGTGTTAGCCAAAGAATAGGGTAAAATTTCAGACCCTTTACAGTTCTTGATCTTAAGAATGATCAAGAGTGTGATCATCTGGCATTTAGCTAATTTCGAGCCACAGTTTCCTGTAAAATACAATTAACAATAGAATCTAGTTTATAGGTTATCAGTATTCAGCTAGATGAGAAAATTCATGTAAATAATTCAACACAGTGCTTGACAACAAATGTCAATCATTTACATGCAATATATTATACATACACACTTGCATAATATAAAAGTATATTTTACATACACACATATGATTTGCCACTTTCCTCTCAACAGTTACATAGGTTAATAAAAATGCAAGCCACTAAAATGGTAATGATAGAAATACTTTTACAGAATTTTTTAAAATAAAAACCAAAAGCATATGCATATATGTGTGTGTGTTTTTAAATCTCCAACTACGTCTAAGAAAATGTAATCCTATGACAGATTTCATTATAGAATGATACATATAAACTGCCTTTTTACTGCTCATTAAAATAAAGTTACTGGATGGCTTTGTACAGATTCAGTATTAATATATTTTAGCAAATTAAGTGAGATTTTTCAGTCTGCTGAAAAATGATCAGCAGATCAATTACATATGATCTATGTAATTTTTCACATACAATTTTCTGATAGTTTGAGGTGGAAAAACAACATGTTAACCATGAACCAAATTCACTTCTCACATTTCCCAAATAGGAGCTTTTATAATGTACAGCTGACATTAGCTATCATTACATAATAAAATTAACTCCTTCTCCAACTAGTAGGCATCTCAACAACGACCTTAACAATTATTAATATGATGTTGTATTCACCAACTGTATAAAGAAATATACATAATCACAAAATTACAGAAGGACAGAAGCCACGGATACTTTGTACTGAATGAAAATTTAAAAGTTGCTGAAATTTAAATTTGATCTACGTTAAAACATCAGTAAAAAGGCAATATATACTATACAGATTTTATATTTTCTTATCCAAAAGCAATTTATCTTCCATATAAAAAGTATTAATGAAACATAAGGGATGTAAAAGGACAGTATTTTCTATGTAAATTAAGTTGCACTTAAAATTATAACACGTAAGATTTTATATATATTACAAGTTCGTTCTCCAGGACAGGATGATTTACCAGGAGCAAGATCTTCCAGGATTCAAATCCTGAATTACAATTTCTACCAGTGTGATCTTGGGAAAATTACATAACTTCTCTATACCTCGTCTTCCTCATGTGCAAATGAGAATTATCGTACTGTACTTAGCAGAAATGAAAATTAAAAAAATAAACAACACTAACATATGTAAGCTTTCTTTCCTTCCTAAAAGCTAAAAGAATACAATGAAATATTATTCAGCACCAAAAGAAATGAGCTATCGAGCCAGGATAAGTCACAGAAGGCTACATATTACTTAAATATCTCAAATGTATATTACTAAGTGAAAGAAGCCAATCTGAAAAGGCTACCATCTACAAGATATTTTGGAAAAAGTAAAACTATGGAGACAGTAAAAAAGATCAGTAGATCAGTGGTTGCCAGGGATTTGGGGAAAAAGAGGAATGAACAGGTGGAACACAGGAGATTACTAAGACAATAAAACTATTCTGTATGATATTATTAACATAACAGTGGATACATGTCATTACACATTTGTCAAAGCCCACAGAAGGTACAATACCAAGAGTGAATCCTAATGTAAATTGATAATGATGTTTCAATGTAGGTTCTTTGTACCAAAATGTACCATTCTGGTGTGGGATAGTGATCATGGAGGAGGAGGTCATGCACGGGTGGGAGCAGGGTACCATTTTTGTATTTGGAAACATATGGAAACTTTCTGTATTTTCTGCTGAATTTTGCTGTGAACCTAAACTGCTCTAAAAAATAAGGTCTGCTAATTAAAAAGAAAGAGAAAATCATAACATAATCTATACACTATACAGAGAAATCACTATATAACTCTGACCATCTTGAACTCTAAGATTACCAAAAACCTAAGAAGATGATTCAAATATTCAGTTAGGTTACTTTCCTAATAAATTTTGGATATATTTAGAAAAACTCTAAAGCCTGTAAATATTTATGTTAATTACTAATATTTACATGGGTAAGCTATTTCAGATTAAAAATAAAAATTAACACATCCCAAATTTTAAAGCATTATTTTACTTTTCTACAACAGCAATTATTGAGTGAAAATTACAAATAACTACAACTTTAATGAGGTCTTTTTAACAATTATTAGTAAGTCTTAGAGAAGGAAGCAAACTATATTGAGGATTAAAGTGAAATTCCATTATAAGCAAAAGTGTTCAAGAAAAAGATTTAAAGGTTAATAATGGCAAATTTCTCTCATGGCTTTACAAACCAAGTTCTTTTATTCCCTCTTCTCATTTACTCAGACCTACTCCAGTTTCCTCAAATGCCTCAACTAGAAATCTATAAGTGTTCACCTCATGCCCTGCAAGCTCAGTAATTTTTAAATACTACTACTATATGCTCAATTGAGTAAATTATTGTTCATTCAGGTTCATTGTCAGGAGTTCTAAAGTGAATGCTTGTACATAAAACAGAGCTCTGAGTAGAGGTCACAGTTTTCTATGTTTATAGCTACCCTACACAATTAATCTTGCAGCTGCACTTGATTAGTTTTTGCCATGAATGCACTGTCTCAAGAGAGGTCAATACAAGGAGATTTTCATCTTCTTAAGACTCCCTTTAACCTACCCTCTTCAGAAACATTAACCACTTGTAATAGCATTGCATGCACAAGGAATTCCCAGTGCCTAGACTCTAAGTAAATTCTCTATCTTCAGTGCTGCATTATTTAGACTGCAAAAGGTAGCCTGAACATGTTCTCATCTTTATGAATAGCTTTTTGAAAAAACAATTAAGAGTTTATTATCATGTAATAGCCCAAATTTCCAATGATGATGTCATACAATTTCAGCAAAAACAGAGCTGAAAGGGTAAGGATAATGATTGCTAAGATTTAGGCTGAATTCTTCTCCCTCAAAATATAAATTAAATTTGTCTTCACTAAAACAGAAACTATGATAAAATTTTATTTATATCAACAATTATATTATGCTAATACACCAAAGACATGGATGAATATAAGAAAAGTCACACGAATTTGAAGTCATTAAAGTACCAAATTAAAAATTAATTCTCCCAAAGATAGTTCCCATAGTATTTCACAAATTTTTCCAAATATAGAAAAAAAGAACAATGCACTTCAAGCAAATTTTTTTTACACCATAACTTATGTAAATTGATGTTCTTATCCAACAAAAATGTTGACAGAAAAGTATCATATTACAGACCAATAGTTAAATGAAAAAAAAATCTTTCTAAACATATATATTTACATAAAAGCAATCACACAAAAAACATACATCATATAAGTTTTATCTCTCTCATAAAATTGCCCTGTGGTAAAAGTACACATGGTAGGTAAGACATGTCTAATTAAAGAGAAAAGCTTTTTCTATGATTAAAAAGCAATAGCTTGAAGACACTTCTGAAGTCAAAAACCAAACCAATAGAAAACCTTTATTTTTTACAAAGTAAATAATAAAATTTTCATGCTTAAGTCTCCATTTTTGTTTTCAAATATGTCATGACTTTATGAGATCCTCATTAATGACAATATCTTTGCCAAGTATCCTTATTTCAGTATCTGTAAAAAATTGCCATCTGCTTTCCGTTACACTGGTGTAGGCTTTTAGTGGAAACAATCTGCTAAGGGAGGAATGTAATACATAGACTTGATAAATTTGACCAACTGTTAACTAATGCTATTGGACTAATATGGTTACATAAGAACTTTTAACACTGTTATTAACTTCAAAAACTGATTTTTAGAGGCTGGGCGTAGTGGCTCACGCCTGTAATCCTAGCACTCTGGGAGGCCGAGGCGGGTGTATCGTTCAAGGTCAGGAGTTCGAGACCAGCCTGAGCAAGAGCGAGACCCTGTCTCTACTAAAATATAGAAAGAAATGATCTGGACAACTAAAAATATATATA
>CAUYSK010010649.1:0-14162 GCA_963575035.1 Avahi laniger
CAGCTGTTGCTTCTTACCTTTGCATATTCTTTTAGATAATGACACTCCCAGTTTAGTCTCTGAACCAGTAGGTGGTGCTTGTGGGTGAGATTTGACCACACCCTGTGTGATGCGTCGTAGATGCAGTAAAAGGGCAGGCAAATTGACCTCCCTGTCAATAGGTGGTACTTGCTGGGAGGAGCAAGCTGCAGCGTTGTTTTTGAGTCCTGTAATCAGCTCTTGTGGAGAGACACTCCAGTGCCTCATGCGGTGGGTGGGGCCCTGGGACTTCCAGGTGAGTCCTCATTCTCTACCTCAGCAGGGGCAGGTGGGGCAGTGATGCTGGGCAGGGCTGGGTCAGGTGAGCCTGCCCTCAAGTTTCACAAGTGCTGCTAGCAGGAGCCAAAGGTCTGTTCTCTGCGTCTGGGCAAAGCTGCCAGGGAAGGGCTGAAATGGCCCCACACAGCTAAAAAGTTTGCGTGTGGGGGTGGGGCTGTCTGAGACCTGCAGTCTGGAGCAGGCCTCACCCCTTTTCTCCTCCCCCTATTCCATGATTTCTCCGGGGCCTTTGCTGGCAGACAGGACCTCAAGCCAGTGGAGCTCTGCTGACTGTGATGTGAGCCAGGAGGTTCTCTGCCCATGATCATGGCCTGAGCTGGGAGATGGGCCCTCCCATAGGAGGAGGGTTGCCCCTCAAGCATGCTGCAGCTAGGACCCACTCTGATCTGCCCCTGAAGGCACACACACCTCAGTAGAATAGTTCACAAATATCCCTTCTGTGTTCCCACGCAATGCTATCAAGAGCTGGGTGTATGGGATCTGGCCTTCAGATCTGTCCCCCAGCCCTGGAGATCAATCCCTGACCCTGACAGGGAGAAGGGTGCTGGTCTCAAGTCACCCATGGGGTGCCCAAGCTTAATCGATGTCTCTTTGTCTCAGGGTTTGCCCTGCTCTGCTGGAGTCACCAGGCAAGCAGCACCTGGGAGGGCCAGTGGGTAGGGAGCTGACAGTCCAAGTACCCATCAGTCCACTGCAGGGCCCCAAAAGGAAAGGTCCCATTCCTCTTGGATGCCTCCACGTGGTGACTTAGTTGTCTCTTTTGGCAGCCACAGGTAACAGAGGGGAAAGGGAGAATGAAGCAATATGGTGCCTGTCAATTAGCTCAGGTGTGTGGGGTGGGAGATATGATAACCCGAGGGAGCTGGGAGCCCCATGCCCTGTCTGCAAGAGGCTCACTGCTCACTGGTGGCAGCTGTCTCTGGGCTGGTATTGGCAGGTCTCTCCAGCAGCTTGGAAGCCCACCAGCAGTCCAAGATGCAAGGGAGGGGAAATGTAACCACTCCACCTGCACTTGTTGCTAGTCTCCAAGCCTCTCAGGGTTTAGGCCCCCCTGTTGCCTTTCTCCTTCCAATTCTGCTCTGCAGCCTCTTCCCATGGAGTCTCCTGTAGGTTCAGACACCCTTCCTTTCAGTGCTCATCCAATCTATGTTTCTCTGCCTGTTTGTTTTTTTTCACTTTCATCTAAAATCTTTCCTTCTTGCAGAGACACTCTGGCTAGAGGTGTTCCTCATCTGCCATCTTGCCTCCCTCTCCCTGATTTTAGATTTTAAACCAATATTTAAAAAATTTATATTTTTAGGTAAGGCCCATCTGGCCACATTTGGTCATGATTATTATCCTTTTTGTTGTTGTTGTTCAGATTGCATGTATGTTTCTGATGAACATTTGTCTGTGATATTATTTACTTGTAATATCTTTATTAGATTTTGGTATTAGAATTATTCTGATGTCATAAAATGAGTCAGAAAATATTTCTTTCTTCTCTATTTTCTGAAAGGATTTGTGTTAGAATGAACTAGTGAAACCATTTTTGCCTGACATTTTCTTTGTTAGGAAGGTTTTTATTATTATTAATTTACTTTTAAAAAATAGATATATGGTATGCATATTTTTTTGTGTTAGTTTGCTAGAATCCATCCATTTAAACTTATCATTTTAATATCAATAGGATATGTAGTGACATTACATTTTATTCATGATATTGGTAACATGTTTTCTTTCTTTGCTTATGAGTATTGCTAGGGATTAATCAACCTTGTTGATCTATTCAAAGAACCAATATTTTGCCTTATTAACTTTTTCTACTTTTGTCTGTTTCTTATCTTATTGATTTATTTTGTTATCTTTATTATTTTTTTCTTCTACTTTTTGGGCTTAATTTATTTGTATAACTTGTTATTTATATAATTATTTATTTGTATAACTTGTTATTTGTATAATTCATTGTATAACTTGTTAGTCTAGAAAGTTAAATAATTGATTTTGAGGTTCTTTTTTCCTTATGTAAGTATTTAAAGCTACGAATTTCCTTCTACTCAGTACTTTAACTGCATAACAAAATTTTAATTTCTTGTATTTTATCATTTAGGTTCAAAATACTTTCAGATTTTTCTTGTGATATTTGTCTTTACCCAGGGGCTTTTAGAAAGAGCTTGTTTAACATCCAAATATTTGATGCTTTTCAAAGTATTTTAATTTTATCATCTAACTTAATGCCATTATTATCAAAGAACATGCTTTGTAGGACTTTAGTCTTTAGAAATTTATTCAAATTTTTTCTATGACACAGCATATGGTGTGCCTTGGTGTAACTATCTATTTGCATTTGAAAAGGATGCCTATATTGCAGTTGCTTTGTGTATTTTTCTATAAATGTGAATTTGATCAAGGCAGTTGTGCTATTTTATAGTTTGCTAACAATTTTTATCTAATTTTCCTTTTGATTATTTTGAGATGGGTGTTAAGATTTCCACCTTTGTGGATTTATTTTTTACTTTCTTTGGTTTTGTCAGTTTTTTCACTTATGAATTTTTAAACTGTTATTAGATAATACACATTTATGATTATTCTATCTTAGCATTATGAAATGTCCTTTTGTATTTCTGGGAAAGCTTCCTATCACAAAGGATTTTATATTAATATTTACAAAAATAGTTTGATATTAATATAACCATATAACATAATACATTAATATATTTACTCACCTTTCTTATGCTTAGTACTTACATAGAGTATCTTTCACCATTCTTTTACTTAGTATTTTCTGTATCTTTATATTTAATATACATTCTTGGAAATAGTATATAGTTAGGTCTTGCTTTCTTACATTCAGTCTGACATTCTTTGTTTTTCACATAAAGTATTTTATCTGTTTATATTTAATTTAATTATTGATATGACTGGATTTATATTTACCCTTTTATTATTTCTTTTTCCAATATCCCTCTTGAGGTTGTATTAGTTTGCTACCTCTACCATAACAAAGTGCCACATGCTAGGTGATTTAAACAATAGGAATTTGTTTGTCTCAGAGTTCTAGCTAGAGGCCAGGAGTCTAAAATCAAGATATTGGCATAGTTGGTTCCTTCTGAGGGCCGTGAGAAAAGAATCTATTTCAGGCCTCTCTTTTTGCCTTGTAGATGGCCATCTCCATGTTCACATGGTTTTCTCCCTGTATGTGTGTCTGTCTCCAAATTTTACCTTTTAAAAGGACACAAATCCTATCCTATCGGATCAGTGCCCATTCTAATTAGCTAATTTTAACTTGGTTACCCCATAAAGACCATTTCTACTAACAACTTAACATTTCGAAGTACTGGAGATTAGAATTTCAATGTATACATTTTAGAGGGACAAAATTCAAATTCTAATACCCCTATTGGCTTTTAAGTTACACCTCTTTGGATTTACTTTTATTGGTTGCTTTAAGGTTTATAATATGCATGCCCAGCTCAACACAATATATGTAGGGTTAATATTGTACTACTTCCTGTAAAATTTACAAACCTCCAGATAGTATAGAGCCATTTAACCTACTACCCCATCCTTTGTGCTATTAATATCATTTATATTATATATGCATACATTATGGACTTTACAATAAAATATACAATGTTTTCTTTAAATATTAAAAGGCTTTTAAAGAAAGTCAGTAAAGGAATGTATAAAATTTTATATTTACTCACTTATTTGATTTTCTGATGCTTTTCATTCCTTCTTGTAGATCTGTAGGAATTCATTTATTGTGATATCTTTTAGCTGAATAGAACTTCCTGTATCACTTAATTTAGTATAATCTGCTGTCAATGAATTCTCTCAGTTTTGTCTCCATTTTTCCTTCATTTTAAAATAATATTTTCTCTCTATTTTTTCTTTCCATTGCCTTTAGGATTTCATTATTTCTTATGGGACATCAGCCATCATTCATATACACATGCTCTTCGACTTATGATGGAGTTACGTCCTGATAAACCCATCAAAAGTTGAAAATATCACAATTCAAAAATGGATTTAATATGCCTAACATACTAAACATCATTAGTCTCATCTACCTTAAACATACTCAGAACACTTACATTAGCCTACAGTTGGGCACAATCGTCTAACACAAAGACTATTTTATAATAAATTGTTGAATATCTCACATATTTTATTGAATACGGTATTGAAAGTAAAAAACAGAACATTTGAATGGGTACTCAAAATATGGTTTCTATTGTATGTGTATTGTTTTGTACAATTGTAAAGTTGAAAAATTGTAAGTTGAACCATTGTAAGTTGGGGACTCTCTGTATTTGTTTTTCTTCTATGTAAAGTGTTCCCTGGCTTCCATGAAATTTCCTCTTTATTGTTTGTTTTTATCAATTTGATTCTGATGTGCCTAAATGTAGTTTTCTTTGAATTTATTTCTATTTTGGTCTATTGAACTTCGAGGGCCTAAAAGTTTATATTTTTCCCATTTGTAGGACCTACTTGGGAATTATTTATCCAGATATTTTAATCTCCAATCTTGCTGAGCTCATCCAGTGAAATTTTTATTTCAGATATTATACTTTTTAGTTATAAATTTTTGATTTGGTTATTTGCTAGTTTTATTTTTTTCTGTTGATTTTCCACATTTCTTCATTTGTTCTGACCATAATTTCTTTTAAATTTTTGACTGTATTTATAATAAATAAATTAAACTTAAAGCCTTTAAAATTAAAGCCTTAAAGTTATTGTCTATTAACTCCAACATCTGAATCATCTCATATTTAATTCCTTTTGCCTCATTTTTCTCTTGATTATTAGTAAAATTTCCATTTGTTCGTATGTGTAGTAATCTTTGATTGCATAATGAAATTGTGGATGATATATTGTAGAGACTCTGAATTTTGCTATAGTCTTCTGAAGAGTGTTAATTTTGGTTGCATTAGGCTATTTATTTAGTTAAACTCAATCTCAAAACTCCACATCCTGTAGTGGGTAGGATTTGAAATATTTGCTCACTTCCCTTAGGTTTCCACCTATTGTATTCTGCCAGGCTCCTTGGGATCTCCAACACATGTGCTGTTCAGGGGCCAGCCAAGAATTTTGGTGATGGTGGCAGTGGTGGTGGTATGTGTGTGTGTGTATATATGTGTGTGTGTGTGTATATATGTGTGTGTGTGTGTGTGTATATGTGTGTGTGTGTGTATATACATATACATATATATGAGTGAATGAATGAATTGCTGAGGTGGCTTCCTCCTTTATAAACTCATCCTTCACTTTTCAGAGAATTTTACATCCCTGAAATCCATCCGCTAACTCTTAAAGCTAGTGAGACTGTAGCTTTTTGCTTGGTTTCTAGATACCCTACTAATTTGGAAGTGTCCATATGCAAAAAATCACATAAATACAAGTCTCATCTACTGTAGTCTCCTTATTTCAAATGTTAGTGTTTCCATTTTTTTGCCTATATTTGACCACTGTTTTGTATCTTTAAATCGTTTTGTTTTATTTTAATATTTTGTCTTGATTTATAATTATCGTCTTTGGTGAACTTAATCCAATACAAGCTACTCCACAATTACTAGAAGCAGAACTATGTCCGTATCTTTCAAATAGTAAAATAGTATCATTTTCTTGAGCACAGGTACTGAGTCATGTATGTGTTTTTGGAGTCCTAAAGTAATCCAGTAATGAAGTATGTATACAACAGGATATCTGTGAATACCTGCTGACGTAAATGGATCTGGCTGAACTGAATTATTTGGCATATCAACATAACAATTTGATTAAATTATTATTAAAATACCCCATGATGGCATGGGTAGGGGACTTCTAGAAATTCAAGCAGTGCAGTACAAGCCACCATTTTAAAGATAATAGCTTAAGTTATATTTGCCACTATTTGAAGCCCTGGCCCTGCTGAATTAGGTTTAAAATGTTGGATTCTTTCTCTTGGGGTTATGGCTGCAAGACAAGGTAGTGCCACCAGATGAAGATGGTTCCCTGCTTGTAGGCATGTAAGTCAACCACCCTAAGTCTAAGGTATTAGGCCTATCAATGTTGGTAATGATTACAAATGAATGCTATTGACTACTTGAATAAGATAATGGTTTCTAGGAACGTATTACGGTGAAAAACGGGAACTTCCTGCTTGTATTAGGGAGTTTACTTCTCTGCCGAGGCCCCAATTTTATCTAAAAATCAAATTATTGAAAATTCTTTAACACAAGCAGAGTAAATTCTCAAAAATATCTAATAGCATACACAGTCAACCCTCGGGCATTGCCAACATTCTTTTGTAGCATAATGTTGCCTTTAAATATGCTTTTTAATTTTCCAATTATGCATACCCATAGGGAATGCTCATAGCAGACATTGCCTCTAGAGGAAAGGTGATAAGATCTCCTTATTCTAAAGTAAATTAATGAATCTCATCAAACTGAAATTATTTGCTTGGTTTTAGAAATTTTAGTCTGCATATTACCTTCTCTATCCCTGTAGAAATAAGCTGGGATATGCGGGAGTCATTCTCCAATAAATTTATATCCTGCACATAGTTTCCTTATAAAACCTTCAGAAAAATGAAAGTAAAAAACATTGACATTTAATTGCCTTTCAAATATATAGAGCTAAAACAGGAACATGATTACTTAACTTTATCTGGAGTAAATACAAATATTTGGAAATACAGCTTAACTCTATCACAACTCTTATTCATTCACTCACTTGTTAATTCTACAATGATTTATATAGCACTAAATATGTGCCAGGTACCATCCTAAGTGACAAGACATGACTGATGCCCAGAGGGCTCATGGTAGAGAGGAATGCACATATAAACAAATTATTTCAATATAGTATGTTGATTCTGTTATAGAGGGTTTGTGAAGACTGTTGCGGGAGTACTTCTGAGAGGAAACAGTTTCATGTGTCAGAAGGTTTTTAAAGGTTTGCAGGGGCAGATTCTAGCTTCCAATGATTATTTATCCAAGATTCAAGCAATGTTATCAAGATCTTGCCCCTCCTAATATTTGATGTTTGACTCTGCTTCCTTGTTATTGGTTTCATTCTAAGAAGACTCTTTAAATTCAAGATGGATTCTAGTAGCTCCTGGGGCTGCATACTTTCTCATTCACATCCATATAGAAAGAATATCACTTTTTCCAATTGCTGGATAATGTCCAGGTGTTGGACATTATCTGAAGGTAAATCCAAAGTCTTATTGGTCTGCCTTGGACTGTGTGTCCATCCTTGAATCTGTGACCATGGGCAGGGAAAGCTGGTAGTAGTGAAAGGGTAGATGGAATTGGAGCTGGAGTAGGTATTAATGTCTTATCCTGAATGGCTTGGCAATTTGGGGGTGTTTCTGGGAAAAGGAAAATAGGTAATGTATACTGAGGAGGCAAGCTATGAACACCCACTAAAATATGCTCCATCCTGCTTTAGAGTGATATTATGCCTGCTCCTCACATCCAGGACTAACTTAACCAAAAGAAGTTCAGACTCCATAGCATTCATCCAAGACCCTTGGGAAACTGACTTCTGTGTATCCTATGGTTCCTTTCCTGAAGATACCAGCCAAATTAGTGTAAGTCTACGGACTTTCTATCTGAAGCTAACCCAGCCACCAAGTGAGCAAATGGTTAACCCTATGTTCACTCGTTCATTTATTCAGTATTTGTTGATTGTTTCATTCTGTCTCAACAGCATCCTGGTGCTATTTAACAATTTACCAAGACATAGTTTCTACACACAGAGTACGCATTCTAATGGAGGAGATGAGAAGGTAAATGCAAAATTGAAATACCATGTTGAGGGCAGAAGCGTGAAGATGGTGCCTTGACTTGTTTGGGAGCATCCAGAAAGCTTCCCAGAGCAATGAAACTTCCCATAATAAACCAAGGGTAAATAGGCATTAGCTAGGTGAAGAGATGGGAAAACATCATCCAGGTCAGAGGGAACAGGTGGATTTTTCACATGCTGAGTCTTGTGCTTCTCTGACTAAACATCTTATGGCAGATACTGCTAGTTAGATCCAGTATCCATTCTCTCTTTTCACCAAGTGAAATCCAATTTTATCACAAACTAAAACAGCCCACTTAAAGATATTTACCTCCAAGACTCTCTTCAAGCCTTTCTTAAAACAAATAATAAAAAACCAGACCAAACTATGCCAAACAAACAAAGGAAAAACAAAACCAGAAAAGCAGTGTTTCTAAAAGCAGTGGAAAATAGTTTCAGGAAATAACTTTCTTACATAAAGAGATTTTCAGTTAGTTTTAAAAGTAACTAAGCAGGTTTTTAAAAATTTATCATAAAACTAACTTGATGAACCAAAATTCATGTTACCAAAATACTTTTTTTCTCTATTTTTTCCTCCTTTTTACTTCTCTGAATTTAATATTTGTTAAAATTCAGAATATCCTGGAGAACTTCGTTTATTTTATCCTGACAATTGAAATCCATTAAAAATGCTCTCAAATATTCAAATAAAAAGAATTTGCATTTCAATGCTTTGAGTCACAAATGTAAATGATCTCTAAAGTCCATTAAAGCCTTACCATTATGCTTAGTTGGCAGGTCTCCTCTTTACTAATGAGCTTTTAGCAAAGGTATAAAAGGTTAAGTGATTAGGGAGACAGAGGCTGAGATAATGAAGGTGGGGACTATTGCCATTATTTTTATTGTAAGTTGGTATTTGCCTTAAGTCAGTGTTTCTTTGCTTGACAAATAACACTTCTCAGACTTTATTAAAAGATTTCGTATGGATTGATTCAATTGGAGGTCTTTGCTTCCTATAATAATTATTGTAACAGAAACTGGTCCCCAGTTACTTAACTATTCTTAAAATCATGTATGTAATTGTAATACTACTTTACATTATAGGAGAAGATGCCATTTATGTCCCTGATTGTATTGAAAGGAATATCACTTTTGTTGCATGGAAGGTTCTTTATTTTCCTGGGTACCATGGTTCAGTTGCGTAGTTTTAAAATTGCTCTGCATAAGTATTTGAAACTCTGAGAAGTATTTGAAACTCTATTAGCAATCTCAAATGAGACAGTAGAGGAGGAGTCATCAGTAGATGGCAGATGACATATTCTCCGATATTGCTGTAAAGACAGTCTACTAAGATCATGGACTCTTGAGCAATCAATTTCTTGAAGAAATCAGTGTTTTCAGTTTCTTCATGAGTAGAAGCTGTTAGATAGATAGTGATGGATTCTGGGTCTCCTAGGGACAAAAGTGGGCCCTAATCCTGTCCTGAGCAACTGCCATACACTCTACGTATGAATCTGCTGATCAGAACTTCGCTTGCCAACTACAAAAGAATTCAGAGGATTCTCTAGCCCATGGGCCAAGCAGTGTAGGTACAATAGAGTCCAGAAAGTGACCTAGAACAACCAACTTTCAGAGAGGCTCATGGGAGATTCACATGCATAGTAAGATTCAGGTCATATAACTCCCAACTGTCCAATCAAAGTGGTTCCATGGTGATGTCTGAGCCATGAGGGAGGTCACCATCCTAGCTCTGTAAAACAAGACCCAGACCATAATTGAGCCCGTTTTTTTGCTCTCTTTTGCTGCAGCAATGGGTCCAGTTGTCATCTCTGGCCTATGTAGCTCGCTCTGTAAACCTTTATGTTGCTCTTGCTCTATAACTCTTTTTCTCCTCAATAAACCTCATTTTCATGCTTTCCTTACTTTGGTGCATCTGGTCATTCTTCAGCCATGCACACACCAAGAACTGACATTTTAGACAGCCAAACCTGACAAAGCTACCTCCTGCATTTTTTAATCCTTCAAAGTCTAACACAGGTGCTCAGTAAATACTGAAACCCATAACATTTAAGAACTAGAAAAAGCCTAATTTTCCCTATTGTTCATATGCACTCCATCTTCATCTTCCTTTAATTGGCTGTTGGTGGCGAGCTAGGTTGTGGAGAAACAAGGTTTGTCTGCAACATTCCCAGGGGCCATTCTCCCTATTCCTGGGTATCTAGAAGCAGCTGTGGTGGTGACAATAGTCACAGTGGGGATAGCACCACCCCAACACCACTGGGTATCAGATGCTAATATTAGATACATTGGTGTGTTCATTCAAAACATAAAGTAGTGGCCTTGGCAGTAGTGACTTTCCTGGTGGGTCAGTTTTGTATTATTCTGCATGTTCTTTCTGAAGGATCTGACTAGATTGTGCTGAGGAGTCCTGGCCTCAAACCGATGTGTGATATTTCAGGCTTGACCACAAACAAGGACAAAGGGGAATTCACAGGGGAAATCTACCTTCCCCAGACCAGACTTGGGGTACAGCCAGCCAGTGCCTTGCAATCTAAGGAGAATTGCAGTCAAGAACTCAGGTCCTCCTGGCCCGCTATGCTCTTAAACACATTTGCATTCCTAGCCCACTTTTTTTATGTGGGGCTTTCCCACGGGGACTTTATTCAGGTGTCCCTGCTGAGGCCTCTTTATTCCCGGAGTGGGAGGAAATTTTAAGAAACTAGCCACGCCCCCTCCCACTCAGTGCTTTGGTACTCCTAGCTCTCCCCTCTCACTCCAACCTCCTGCTCCAGGGTCCATAAAACTGCTCTTTATTTGGGGTTTCCTCAACAGTTTCGGGCCTTTTGTTTGGGCCCATGTCTTCTGTCCCGATCCACTGACCCTCCGCCAGTGCAGGGTACCTTTCTGGGGGAAATTGCAATGGTGTGGGGGAGTCAGCACTTTTTCTGGTTGTAGCCTCTTCTACTATCGCAGTAAGTGATTAAAGGCTTTATCGTTCCCTCCATCTTGGCCTGTTGCTTTAATCAGCTGCTCCGACAGTGGGCGGCTTGGTTTTCCCTCCGGCTCAGCTGAGTTCCTGACATTGCCACGCCAGGTCATCCAGTGGTTTTGTTTAAAACATCTTGTATAAAATCTCTTTCAATTTAAAATCCCTAGAGTGGTTTCTTTTTCCTACGTTGAACTATGATCACTACAGGATTGTTAACTTGAAATAGAGCTGCTTTAGTTTAGTAGTCAAGAAGATACGTGGGCTGGAAAGCTGGTGATCATTAAGATGCCACGACAAACATTTGATAAAACTAATATTGCAGTGTCTTGAAAACAGGTGTGAACTACTGAATTGGAAGCTCTAAGATAATAAATTAGAAAAAGTCAGAACGTGGGTAGGTGATAAATTGTACTTGCTGCTTTTAAACATGATTAGAAAGAGATAAACTGAAGAAAAAAATAGCTGTTTGCAAGCAGTGATGAAAAGAACACAACTCTGCTTTATAAGGGAGGCTTTTCCTGGTTATGGCCTGCAATGAATATTGACTGATGACCCAGTAGTTTGGAGCCTTATAGGTTGGAAAAGCCAATTGCTTTTGTACTTCAGATTATAAGGGATAAAATCCCAGCCTTCTTAGAAATCTCCCATTACACGTTTTTTGGCCAGACAATGGGAGCCAACACAATGGAAACATTAAAGGTGTTACTTGTGGATGTAAGCCTATTGTTTCAGATGTCTTTACCAGTGCCTAAACGTATAGACCAGTGTCTGACACATAGAAATGCTCAATACTAGTAATTGTTACTATTGTTTTTTGAACTAGAAAATAGGGCAATGACTTTTACTCTGAGAATCTTAAGGATTTTGTTAAAAGGAAAAAACCCAATTTCAATTAATAATCATTTCTAATCGACTAACTTATTTTAGGATTTTTCAGTGATCCATGTTGGTGTTTTTTAGTGTATAATACAATTGAGAAAATGAAATGATCACCAAACATTTAATTTATGAAGTCTTTGTCTTCAAGCAGCTCATCAACCCATCTAGGTAGGCTAACATGTTGTACATTGTCCTAGAATATATTGTGTGGATGCTATTACAGAACTTTAAAAAACATTAAGAAGGGTATATTAATCTGTTAGAGTTTCCATAACAACATACTCTAGAGTGTGTGGCTTAAACAACAGGAATTTATTTCTCACAGCTCTGGAGACTAACATTGTTACCCAAATCCCGGCACTTGTCCCCAAGGCCACATCAGAAGAATGAGGACAAGTGGTTTGGGGAGAAAGAAAGAGGAGTTTATTAATTTGCCAGCAAGTGATATTGGCAGACTCCCATCTCAAAGTACCAAAGTCTTGCTTCTGAGCAGAAGTATAGAACTTCTAAAGGTTCTGAGCCATCCTGTCTTTGGCTAAAACAATCTCATGATTTCTGCCTGGATTAATCCCATTTCCTGTGGCACAAAGAACAAAGAACATTCCCCTGCCCCTCCCTACCACTGGCCCGAGGCAGGGATGCAAGTCCTAGTTCTCCAAAAGGAGTGGGAGATATTTTAAAGAGACATAAAACATTTTTGTGATTTTTTTCAAGTCATTTCTTCTGTTACAAGATCAAATCATTGACAGGTTTGATTTCTCCTGAGTCCTCTCCTTAATCACCTCTTGTTGTGTCTTCACATGGCCTTTCCTTTGTGTGTGCATATCCCTGGTATTTCTTCCTCTTCTTATAAGGACACAAATTATTGGATTAAGACCCCACCCTTATGACCTCATTTCATCTTAATTGCCTCTTTAAAGGTCCTATCTTCAAATACAGTCCCATTAAGGGTTAGAGCTTTACATAAGAACTTGGGGGCAGGGGAAACACAATTCAGTTCATAACAGAAGGGATAATTAATTCTTTTGAGGGAGGAGAGTTGTAGAAGACCTAATTAAAGAGGTAAAATTTCAGCTGAATGTTAAAGGATGCAATAAATTTCACAAGACATAAAAAGTGACAAAAATAGGCACTCTAGGCAGAGGAAACAGCAAGGAACTGTGGACTTACATGTTGTCTGTGTTCAGGAAATGTCAAGAAGTTATGTCTGAGTTAGCTGGTATAAAATACACTTACAAAACATATTGCTAAGTGCTTTGGTGGAAACACTTATATACAATATCAATAAAGTATGTATGGTAAAAATGATGTCTTCCTTAGATAGCCAACACCCATTTGCTAGGAAAGTGATGAGTCAAACATTAGAACGTGGTTACCAGAAAATTACTAGCAAAGTTAATAAACTAAAAGCAAATAGACAAATAATGTCATACATTTTTATTAAACAAAAATATAAGGTAGACAGAAAAGGAAATTTTCAAAGTAAATGAGGATAAATAAAAAAAATAGACATGTAAGAAAAGAAGAGAGAATCTCTTGATGTGGTTGCTTTAGTGGTCAGTGGTATCCTATTTTTTTTTTTTTATTTCAGCATATTATGGGGATACAGATGTTTAGGTTACATATGTTGCCCCCACCCCCCCCTTCCCCCCTAAGTTCAAGTTTCAAACATGTCCATCCTTCGGGTGGTGCGCATTGCACTCTTTGTGTATGTATATACCCGTCCCCTCTCCCCCTTCCCTCCTCCCCCCTGCCCAACATCCAATAGATGTTATTCTTATATGTGCACTTATGTGTTGATCAGTTAATACCAATTTGATGGTGAGTACATGTGATGCTTGTCTTTCCATTCTTGGGATACTTCACTTAGCAGAATGCATTCCAGCTCTATACAGGACTATACAAGAGGTGCTATATCACCATTGCTTCTTAAAGCCGAATAGTACTCCATGATATACATATACCACATTTTGTTAATCCACTCATGTATCGATGGGCACTTGGGTTGTTTCCACATCTTTGCAATTGTGAATTGTGCTGCCATAAACATTCGGGTGCAGGTGTCTTTCTTATACAGTACCATTTGCTCTTTTGAGTAGATGCCCAGTAATGGGATTGCTGAATCAAATGGTAATTCTGCTTGTATCTCTTTAAAATATCTCCATATTGCTTTCCACAGAGGTTGCACTAGTTTGCAGTCCCACCAGCAGTGGATGAGTGT
>CAUYSK010010650.1:0-21840 GCA_963575035.1 Avahi laniger
TAAAGGCCAAGCCTGTATTTACCCCAGTCCTCCCCACATCCCCAAGGAAATAACCAAAGGAAGGTGGACACCAGGTGAAAGGGCGTCTGCCTCAGAATCCAAAGGCCAGGCAAGGTGTGCTGCCGCTCAGCCCGTGAGACTCAGGGGACCCACCGGTCGGGCATCGACGTCGGGTCCTCCTACTGAGGGACTCGGTGCTTGACAAGGAAGGACCCCGGGGTACCGGGGGGCTCACAGGCTCATGGACAGTCTTGCCTTCCAGGTCACAGGAACGACGACTTTGGACTGTGGGGGAGACTCACATACACAGCCTGCAGGCGGGCGAGATGAGACCAGGGGCCACCTGGCCGTGGATCCCGCGTTGGCCCACCTAGACGCCGGCGAGGAGGCTTCCTGAGGCCGCTGGGCCCACCTCCCCTTCAACTGGGAAACGGGGAGAATGCCCTGGCTGCCATCCCGGAGAGGGCAGGCCAAAGCCTGACAGGGACGCGCCTGGCCTGGCCTGGCCGCGGAGGGCTGTAGCCATGGGGACGCGCCCCTGGGAAAGGGCGGCTGCCATGGTGACGGCGTCTGGTGCATGCATGGTTGCAAGGTCGACGCGCGCGCCGGACAAAGCTGTCCGGCGGCCCCTTTAAGAGGCTCTGGCGGCTTGGGTGGCCCGACATGGCTGTCAGGACTGGAGGATCGGAGACACTCACGGGGGCGGAGGCGGCAGCAGCGGGGACCTAGGCCGAGATTGAACTGGCTGGGGTGCCCGGTTTGGTGGAATGAGTGCACGCGGGACCGGGACCAGGAGCGAGGGGCGTAGACACCCGGGCTGGTTCTCAGGAAGCCTTTGAACACAGGTCGCAGTGGGTCCCCGGCTCCCAGAGGAGGGCCTTCTTGGGGCAGAAAAGCGAACATTCCCATCTCTCCTCCTGAGATCCGGGCTGGCAGGAAACACTGGGGACGGGCATTCCTGCCAGGGTGGCGGAGATGAAGTCTGGTGAGCGGGGATGGGGCCTGATGGCACAGGGAGTCAGTGAGCTGAGGCCCCGAGGGAAGGTGCCGGATTCACCTTTATAGGTGTCCCATGCCTCCACGGGATCTGGACCAACTGCTCCGCTATTCATGGCCAGGGGCTGCTGCCTGTCCTGTTCTGCTCGCAAGTCCCAGGGAGAGTGAAGGCGACCAGAGGGCTGTCTGCCTAAGACCCGACATGCTGGCGGTACATTGGGCTGGAGAGTGTTCTCGTGTCGGCGGCAACGGCCCCCAGGAAGACCGACCCTAAAGCATAGGTTCTCCTTCCAGGGGCCCTGAGGGCAGCAGGAGACTTGGGGGAAAGCCCAGCCTGCCTAGAACCGCATGCACAGGTCCCCTTTTTGGCCACTGACACAGTGGCTATGCTTTTCTTCAGCTGACTTTCCAAAAGTGTGAGGGTCCTCGGAAGACCCAGTGATACTGGGGCTGCACTTTCAAAGGAGTTCCCTGCATTGGCTTCTGGCTCTAAGGGAACCTGACACCTCTTTATTTCGTGAACTTCTCCAGCCCAATACACGACCGTCAGCACTGTTTCCAGGAGCGTTGGGTCCCCTTACGTCTTCTGGTAGTGTGGGAACAGGTGTCTCCACTGGCGTTCTCTCCATGTGAACCTTCAGACCACACCAGTGTGGTTGTTGGTAGGAAAACTTTTCGATGCCAGACGTTTTTACAAATACGTTAGCCTTTGGTAGCAGAGGCTTTTGGGGAGAGAGGGCTCGGCCCGCTCCAAGAGCGACCGAGCGAGAGGTGCGGGCACACTCTCCAGGGGCCCTGAGGGCCCAAGGGACTTCGGGGGAAGTAGAGCCGACCTAGGACCGCGTGCACAGACCCCATTCTGGAGGCCTGGGCTAGACTCGGGGTTCTTGTCAGAAGACGAAAGGATGACGCCAGCAAATGCCCTCATCACCCCCCAACCTCAGTGAAGCGGAACAATGCCACCGTCCCCGTCTGGACCCACACGAAACCTAGTCCCTCCTGTTTCCCACCCCAACCCCACCCCTTCAGGCCAAACAGTGGCAGGCAATTCCTCCTTCCAGGCCCGCCTCTGTCCCACACTTCCCCAGGTAAAGGCCAAGCCTGTATTTACCCCAGCCCTCCTACCCACCCCGAAGGAAATAACCAAAGGAAGGTGGAAGCTAAGTGAAACGGCGTCCGCCTCAGAAGGCAAAGGCCATGCAAGGTGTTCTGCCGCTCAGTCTGTGAGACTCAGGGGACCCACCGATCGGGCACTGACGCCGGGTCCTCCAACTGCGGGACTCGGGGCTCAGCTATAAAGGACCCCTGGGTACCGGGGGGCCCACGGACTCACGGGCAGTCCAACCTTCCAGGTCACAGGCACGATGACTTTGGACTGTGGGCGAGACTCACGTACACTGCCTGCAGGCGGGCGAGAGGCGGCTAGGGGCCACCTGGCTGTGGATCCCGCGTTGGCCCCCCTGGACGCCACCACGGAGGCTTCCTCAGGTCGCTGGGCACTCCTCCCCTTCACCTGGGAACCGCGGAGAATCCCCTGGCTGCCATTCTTGAGAGGGCAGGCCGAAGCCCGACAGGGACGGGCCTGGCCTGGCCTGGCTCAGAGGGCTGTAGCCATGGGGTCCCGAGGCTGGGCAAGGGTGGCTGCGATGGTGACTGCGTCTGGCGCATGTGCAGTCGTAAGGACGGTCTGCGCACCAGGCAAAGTGAAACAACCGAGCTCCAGCCTTTTGGATGAACTCCTGTCAGCCCCGGAGTTTCAGGAACAGGGACAGCCTTTCCTCCATCTAGCTGCACTGGAGGAGGACCTCCCAGCACCTGAGCCACCCCTCAGCGAGGACGAATTTCAGGATCTGCTCAACATGCTTCGGAGCTCGACAGAGTGTCCCTGCAGCAGGAGACATTGTCCCACCTTTGATAATCACCCGGAGCAAGGAGCTCATGGGCTAGTTCATCTACCATTCACAATAAAGCTGACTGAAGCTGAATTCTCATTTCAAGGGACTCTGCCATCTGATAGAATTGTGTCCCTTTTCTCTCTCTATCAACCTCTCTCTCTAGTGCTCCCTCATTCGGAGCATGTGTCCCTTTGGGGCATGGTCGCAGCTGGATGCGTGTGGGTCTTACTGCGTGGATTTCGCTATGTTCCCAGCAAAATATCGGGTCCCCCAAGAAAGGGTCGTTGCAAAGAATAAGGAAACAATAGAATAGAGAAATGAAAGAAGACACAGTGACGAAAATAGAGTTGTATAGATTTATATCAAAAAAGGAGAAGAAGAAGAAGAAGAAGAAGAAGAAGAAGAAGAAGAAGAAGAAGAAGAAGAAAAGGAAAACAAAAAGGAAAAGAAGAAAAAGAAAAAGAAAAAGGAAAAGAAAGTATAAAACAGCATTTATTTATACATCTATTTTATTTATAGGTAGGACTACTAAATGTACTATTTTTACCTTCTTTTTCTAGCCTAATAATATATCTCAAAGAGACTTTTCCAAATCAGCCCATACAAATCTTTACAAGACTACAAAGTATGTCTCTCATTAGTTTGTAACCAAGCTCCAAAATTATCAATATTTTCTTGAAGATGCATTTTGTGTGGACGCATGAGAGAGAAAGTAAGGGGAAGTGAATTCCCCAGAGCTCAATATTCCTGTCATTTGTTGTTAATCTTTGATGGTTATTAGAATGATTACAGTTAGAAATTTAATTTCCCAACTAAAGTTGGGTTTTTACCAAAGATAATGCTCACATGTGTTTGGAATTAACAAAAGTGAAAATAAGAAATCTAGATCTAAGACAAGAAAGATGTCTCTTACACACATACACTTTTATTCCTTTATTTTTTCCAAACTTCCAAAGCATATAACATATTATATTTAGTTTTGGTAAAGTTATTTTAGGAAGTTCTTGGATATTTAAACTGGGCAAAGGTGGCTGTTTGGTGAAACTAAGAAAGAAAAAAAGCATTTCCAGTACTGGCCCTGTGTCCTTTTTCAGTTTCTTATTCTAAGATTAGTTTAAATCTAAGAGATCCACCAGCTGTCCTTTCCCCATCACTCTCCAGTGCCATCTTGTCACACAGCAAGTGACTGTATATGTGTAGGCCTGTTTCTTTTTCAACATTCTGTTTGTCTACATTTCTGCTGATACTTCACTATCTTAAGTGTAGCTTTTTTTTTTTTTAGGGACAGGGTCTTGCTCTGTCACCCAGGCTGGAATGCAATGGCACCATCATAGCTCACTCAACCTTGAACTCCAGGGCTCAAGCTATTCTCCCACCTCAGCCTCCCCCATATATATCTCTTCTCATCTTTATCATTTTCTTCTTTCTACCTGTTATTGGTTTAATTTGTTCTCTTTTGTTTCTTTTTAGCTTCTTGAGATAGAAGATTAGATCCTTGAATGTGAGAATTTTTTTTTTGCCCCAATAAAAACTTTCAATGATCTGTACTTCCCTGTATTAGCTGCATCCTACAAATGCTAGTACATTGTATTTTCATTTTTATTTCAAAATATTTTTTAAAAATTGCTCTCTTTGTCCCATAGGCCATTTAAATGTTTGCCATTTAACTTCTCAATATTTGGGGGATTTTCCAGATATCTTTTAGTTATTTTGGGAGGAGGACTCACAGGCATCTTTGAAATCTGCTGGAGCGGTTTGCCAGAAAAAATTCACATACCATAACATTTTATGATTTCCTGGGGTTCACAGATCTCAATGAAACCCATTGACATTGTTAGATTAACAATTCCTACCCTAAGAAATAGAAAAATGCTAAAAAGATTTTCCAAGAGAAAGACAAACAGTATTGATTTCCATGACAGAGAGATACTTTCCATATATCACCATTTTTGTCTTTAGACATGTCTCAGAAAATACTCTAAACTGGCAAAACCTCAAACTATTGAGTTAAATAAAAGTTAGCTGCCCAAAAATGTGCTACATGTTCTATATAGTAAAGGATAACCAAAAACAATCAATAGCTTCTAAGATGCAAATTTTATGCTCGAATGCACTGAATTTTAGTCTGTATCCTAATTTTTATTAATAAAAGGACATGTTTGTCTGTTTTCTTCCATTATTTCAGTTTGTCCCTGGTGTCTGGAGGGTGTGTAGTTGCCCCTTTAATCGTGTTTCTCTCCCCACCATTACTATCATGGCTCTCCAATTTGGAGCCATACCTAATGCTGATGGCTAGTATCACACTGGGACACTGCAGATCCAATTCCTGAGCATGTTTTGGCCTTAGTTCCATTTGCAAGGAGATCTCACCTCATGTAATACCAGGTTGATACCTCTAGCAGCCCTGTAAATGCAGGTTTTCTTTAGATCTTATTCATGAGTATGGTTATATCTTCACTGTTGTGTTTGCATGTCTGTGTATGCTGAGGAGGAGGTGCTCTCAGTGAACCACAGCTTGACTTTGACTAAATGCTGAATACTTTCTTGCCCAGAAATATACTTTCAAATATCATAAATTTGAAGCATACCTGAGGGAATTAAATTACATTCCATACCTTGGAACAGACTAGGATTAAAAGCTCTACTTGATCACTAATATGCTTGAAAAGATATAAAAGCTCTATTAGTGTTAGGACTTCCATTTCCAATAAAAAATTGACTTAGTTCAGACTAATCCTCTCAATGAACACCTAGAAAAAATGAATAACATATTTAAAAAATCTTCTCGATGGTACTGAAGTGCTAATACAGTGGTAAAAAACCACGGGGGGTGAGATCCAATTGCCCAATTTCTTTTCAAGCTTCTAACTAATACTTGTATTTCCTGGGGTGGGTGTGGAGGATACCATCTGCTCAGAGACTAAAGAAACTCCACATTCTGTAATAAAGGAAAAAAATTAATAAAATATATTTTTAATAAGGATAAGGAAAAAACAAAAAAGTGAAAATATTTATTTGAATATTATATGCCTGTGCTAATAAAAACAGGTTTAGGACACTAAAGATGAGAGAATGGGCTTGATTTAAATGAAGTCATGTAGAAAAAGGCTTATGTTTTTTCATAGTAATATTAACATTAATTAAGATTAAGTAAATGACCATAGCAATGAATTTCTCTCTTCTTTGGCTGTGAAGCTGATATCAAATGGCATAAAAATTTAACAAATACACACTGTTAGGATTCAAGTAGGGAGACTACACCTTTGGGAATAAAAAGAAAAGTCTCCTACGTACATGCCTATAGTCCCAGCTACTTCAGAGGCTGAGGCAGGAAGACTGCTTGAGCCCAGGAGTTGGGTGCTATAGTATGCTATGATTACACCTGTGAACAGTGTGCACAGCTACTGTACTCCAGCCTGGGCAACATAGTGAGACCCCCATATCTTAAAAAAAAGAAGAAAGAAAGAAAGAAAGAAAAGCTCATGAGCTCTCCTTTTTTGTTGTTGCCACATTCTCAATTTGGTTTTGAAATAGATGGCATAATTAGTCTGAACACTTCACTTCTCTTTGCATCTATATTGTTTGATATATAATTTTGTACTGTGGATGGGTTGTTTTGGTAAGCCAAACTTATGGGGACACTTTCCACCCTGTGCATCTGCCTTTACCATGAGATCAAGCCCAGGACAGCCTGCTGCAGGATTAGAGACATGCAGAACAGAGGAGAATTTTGACTATGATCAAAGCCAGCCTAGATCAGCAGCTAGGTAGCTAGCCAGTCTTGCGAGCAAACACAGCCAAGCTCAGCAAAGCCACCTGGCTAGCACCCGAGGTGACTTGAGAAGCATGAGCAGTAAATGCTTATTATATGCCACTCAGGGTTTGTGGTTGTCTGTTACACAGCATTCTTGAGGCAACAGATAATTAATATAGACTTTGACCTACTTTAATTGACAACTTTGAATTTTTTACTTTCTACTGAAAATATTCCCTAATGAGAATAACCATTATTTTCATTGCTGTCATCAGTACGGCCTTCTGACTCTTAGGCAAGCCTGAGAGTAGTACATGACTACTGACCTAGCATAACCTCTAGAAAATCAAGCTCGTACAAGTATGGGAAGCAAGTAAAAAGGCTATATTAAAGAAAGGATGAAGTGACCGTAAAATAGTACAACGTAAGAAGAGAGGTAGGAAAGAATGGAAGGCTGTTTAAAGATCAAGAGGGTAGGTAACTCAAAGGTATGGTGTGTTTGTATTATAGCTAAAGTGCATTTGGTCCAAAAGACCCTAGTGATACATTTCCTCTGTTTGCACATAATATAAAAACTCTTCCAAGTGACTTATTTCCTTTGATCTTTTATATATTTGAATGTTAACAAGTTATTACCATATAATACAGCATGGAGTGGTAGTCCATGTAGATGACATTAAAATCCCCATTAAATAATCCTTTTAAAACCAAAAAATTAAACTCATGTGTCTCTATATTATCATTTAAATATCAATCACACATGTAGGTTTCCTTCCATTATAGGAATATCAAGTCTCCAACTTACTTATGAAATTATACAAAGAATAAAGTGTATATTTACAAAGCCTTAAAATAAAACCCTAGTGTCTAGAACTATTGACCTTATACATGGCTACTAACGTGCATTGAAGTTGAAACCTCCCCTTAAATGTCACTCCTATTATTATGGCAAATGGTCTGCAATCTAATTAAATGCCAATCTACTTTCTCACAGTTCATAACATTTGACATTTACACTAAGATTCTAGATGACATTCCCTGAAACCATCAGATAATATTTATTGTTGGAAAATGTCCTCTACCTTTTAAAGGAATTGTTAGTATATTTGCTATAATTTTGACATCACAAAAATTTACAACACTATAAATTATAAAGGTGCCACAATTGTTCCCTTATATATTGATATTTTAATTTCCTTTTAACACACAGAGGACAAGAAATCATTGATTCAAACTTTCCATTGTTAAGGTCTAGTTACATTTTCTTCTAAAGGTCACATTTCAGACTATACAAACACAGCACCAATACACCCCCATTAAATAATTTGTTCAGTTCAATCATAAAGTATTATGATATATTAATTTACACCTATAGGTATGTGTGTATTTGCAACATAAAAGTCTACTTAGTAAATTAATTACAACATCACAATTGCTGTCAAGACAAATGAATAAGAACTTTTAAATGAAAAAAATCTAGAAAACACTGATCTCATTTTGACAAGAGCACCTAAGAAGCTGATATTCACATGACACACACTAAATTAAATACATATTAGAGGCCACAATGCTAAATCCCTGCTATCTTGAAACTAAACTACTAAATCATTTATGTCTTTAGAATTTAGAAATTAAATAAACTATGATACACATAAATAAAATATATTATTCATGTATTAAAATAATATAGATCTTTATGTCATATAGTAAAGTGAATAAGCAAATCACAAAACAATATATAAGCACAATCTCATAAATAAAATCTCTTAAATTAAAAAGATATTATGTTCGCATACAAGATACAGGTCAGAAATAGAACTTTAAAGCTTGGTCTAGAGTCTGGTCTGGGTTTGAATGACAGTTTCAACACCTGCTCACTGGCATTCTACTTTTAGGAGTCTATATTGGTTATGCTATTAACCCTTCTCAGCTGCAATTTCTGCATTTTGTAGCGGCAGAGAGTAGACTTTCACTTCATAGGACTGGTGTGAAATAAATGAGATAATATGTGTAAATGACTTGGCACAATCCCTGATTCACTCTAAGTGCTTAATAATGGATTTTTATGGCCATAACCGACCTTCAAAAAAATGAATTTTCTGATACTACTTCAGATTCAGAAAAAAAGGATTTAAGGATTTGTTTTTATAGAGATTTAGGTTTGTATGACACATACCTTTGGTGATTAATAACAGAAAAGCCTTAGGGAAAAAAACATGTATAATGATAAAAATAATTTCAGATTATCATGTGCATATGTATAAATATAGATGTAATCTATATATATTAATAATTTATATGTTTTACTCTACTCTAGATCATTAAATTCAACTTGAAAAATCCTTTTATAACCCTTTCTCTTGTTTTGAATTAAAGTTATAATTAAGTATACTAAAATGTTCTGGCAGCCAAAAAATTTCTAAACTAACTTTTGGGTATATAAATTTTATAGCCTAGAAAGCTGCTCATTCTTCATTTCAGGATGTATTTTCAAGTGACCCTTCCTGAAAGTGTGCTTATCTTTAAAATTCTAGCGCTCCTCTATCTCACTGCCTGAACATTCCATTAATGATCTGATTTCTGCCACTTCTCAACCTTGTGGACTTGAGGCTTCAATTTTCATCTTTAAAAAGAATCTCCCGTTTACTGATTTAGTTTTCATGCTAAATCTCAAGGCAACATTTCCATTTATTAGGCAGAGTAGTTATTTTACTTAAAAATCTGTTTCAAGTCTTTCTTCAACTAAAGACTTAATATTTGGCTATATTCTTCTATTTTCAGTGAAACTATCCTTAAAAAATAGGAATATGTAAAGATCAAAGAACATAATGGGTCAAATTTAAAAAAACAGAGGAGTAGCAGGAAGGAGTTTAGTAATAGCTATGGAATAAACATTAACACTAAAATGTTGCTTGAGTCATTAGTAAATGATATATTAAAAAAATAAAGCATATGATGTTTTTTGTAATATTATTTAATGCTGCTTAGGCTTTCATTGTCCACGAAAGTGAAAGCTGAAACATAAAATTATTTTTGGGAAAAAAAAAGAAAAAATTTAATTAAAACATAAAAAAATTTAATGACTTTCTGTTAACATTCAGCATTGTAGGTTAGGTAGGCCTAAGTAATTTAGGGCTACGGACTATCTGACCAGCAGTACCAATTCAATCAGATGTGGATTGATAAATTTTGATTTTGTCAAAGCCTTTTGCCATTATCACGTTAATTGAAATCACATATTACCATTAGCACTGCCCCTTCCCACCCCCAAAGTAAAGTACTTTCTAGATATATCCTGGCTCTTTCTTATAATGTTGTCTTCACGGGGACTAAGGCATAAGGATTTTTGTCCTGATATTTGCAGTAATTACACTAAACTCTACTAGATATAATACTGAACTTTACTTATTGCAATAAACCATGTTTTTAAGGCAATGAACATTATAATAAAGCATCTATAAACACAGTTTGAGAGAAAAATTAGTCATTTAATTACCTACAAAGAGCTTCTAAATGTCTTTGTATGGCTAGATTTCAATAAATAAAGTTTAAAAAAAGATGTTTCCAAATTATTTGTCAAGAATACAAGAACAAATGAATGGAAAGCAGCACTGTATTAGCAAAAAAAAAAAAAAAAATCTAGCCATCCATTCAAACTGAAAGTAGGAAGCCTCACAATAGGACAGTTATCTTCAAGGACCATTTTACATAAATTCCTTCAGTTCAGTTTGCCACCAAGCTACTCTAAAAATTATTACAGAACTGGAACCACCTGCATATACAGTAAAACAGATTATTTCATTTATTACCATGTTTCAGTTGGGAGCAGTAGGAAAGGCTAAACTGAAAATATGGTCGGCTACCTTTCCAAAGATAGTGGAGATATCAAATTTTGGCACATCCCCTAAAATGAGTATATCAATAACAGTTAAAAATACAGTGAAGCCTCATTTTCTTTGGATTTTAATTAGCATACACATATACCAGCTAAATATGTGTGCTTAATTTTAAAACATTAATGTATAGAATTAAGATGATTCGGCTATGTAGCTTTTATTTTAAATGCATGCAAACAGCTATTTCAAATAGAATAACTTTAGGATTAAACTTCCATGCCCTGTGGTTGGAATCTTTAAAAAATATATACTATAATTTCATGCACTTTACTTCCTCCAATAATTTTCTAATAGTTGAAGTCAATTTTATAGTAGGCAACAGTACATGAATGATATCTGGAGTGAATAGTCACAAAGAGGGGAAATTTGATCATAATTATATTTTTGTAATTTATATAAATTAGTAAAAATATTTATATATTTTGAAATATATAATTAGCCCATAAATTGGCACATGCATTAAAAATAACTTTATAAAACCTTTCTGCTTTGTGAAAGCACAAGAACAATGGGTAGGAGGGCCATTTTTTATTGACAGAATTTGTTTTTCTGGTTTAAATTCATAAGAAACTTATAAACTTTCACTATAGTAAAAATGAAAGTAAATTAATATTAGTTCAATATTTATGGTTAGTCAAGTATTGTATAATTAGTAATTTTAAACAAAATCATTAAAGTTTACAGATAAAGGATACCACTTACAAGCTGCTCCGATTTTACACCATATAACTGAATGGTCTTTGCCACGTTTTTTGACACAGCTAATGTGAGGTTTGCATCAACAGCAGCTACATTTAGTTCACTGGAGAAAACAAAAACAGATTGTAATTATTACCAACATATTTCATCAACAAAGTAAAGAGCAACATATAAACCTAAACCCAATAAGCAATGTAGTGATTCTTTTTATAGATTTCGCTGATTGCTTTCAAGAATTGGTTGCATTGTTTCTTTTCCCCCCCTAAATTCAGCATCAGGAAAAAATGCTTTGAGATGGTTTTGTTAATGACCGGTTTCTCATTAATAAAAGTGTGACATGTGTGGGTTCAGTCTGTGATTAAGAGAGTAAATTGTGTACAGATTTTTTAAGTAGTACTCTTGCTAATACTGATAAGTACAATTAGAGGCTTTGCATATCACAGACATCTGCAAGGAAATGACAGCTCTTGAATGGAAATGATGACCTTGAAGGGACATAGGCTAAAAATACAAATTACACATGATACATAAAGATATTCAGTTTGTGCAGAAATTATGCCAATTCATGCCATTTTGTATAAGGTAGCTTTTTAAATACATCAAAAGTCTAATGAGACTCTAATTAGAAATTTTTAAAATTTGGATTCCTAAAGTATTTCTTTGTCATGCTTATTTTCAACTTTAACATTGGATAATTGGGGCATTTGATATGACTGCCAACAAAAAAAGTATTTTATAAAGACCATAGAAAGAATAGCAGAGGTTAAAAACTGTATGAAAATTCATACACAGGTAGAAAGCAAGAAAAGTAATTATTATCTCTGAAGTAGTAGAATAAATCTTAGCACTTACCAGATTTCCTTTTCAAAGAAATTGAAGGAATTTGAAACAACACTGGGGCATTCTATGTGTGACAAAAATGGCCTTTCATATAATATTGAGACATAGTTTTATTAATGTGCACTTTTTAACTCTATTATACACTGGCGTAAGTATGTTTCTTCAAGCTCCAGATTATATTTGATTATAGCATTGTCAAATTGCATAGAGAAAAAGGAGAGTCGCCTCTTTAAAATTTACATAAAAGGTCAAAGAGGTCAGGTTGAATCTCGTACCATTTTTATCACTATCACACTAAACAGGTAACACAGACATTAGCGTAAAACATCTCAAGTCCAGACATTGGAACATCAAGGTAATTGTGAAGAGATTTAGGACCAAGACGCTGGGCAATCGAGACACTTCATAGGTATGTTTGCAGCTGAAAATATGCTTATGCACATTATATACCTGTGGCTTTTTAGTCTTACTCTTCCATGCCTCAGAATCACCATCTTCAAATCTGTAATCTAAAACAAGTCAGACCTTGGGCCAATATTGCCCAATGGCTATTTTTACTCCCTAAAATGCCCACCTCAAACGTACAGACCTACTATTATGACAACTTGTTAGCTATGACAGGAAATGAGATAATCTCAACTGCAAATTAATCTGGATAACTTTAAGTGTAAATGTCTAAAGGCAAGAGTATAATTACATTGCAAGCATTCGGGTGGCACCTCTGCTAGGATACCTTCCCTTTTTAGAGTCTTAAAAGCTGTCACATTCACTTACAGAGCTTAAAATAGCGAACACAAGAGCACTAATCAAGATTATAATCCTGTTTCTGCCATGAAGTACTTTCTGGATTTAGGATTTAAAAAAAACATTAACCTCTGTGGTTTAGTTTCTCAATTATAAAATTATTTTTTATATTTACTTTCCCATGTAATATTAGGAATTCACTATGGTATAAAGAGGTAGGTTTACTTTGCATCCTTGGCAAGATACAGAATAATTATAATAAACTATTTTTAGATATTTAAGGACTTTATTAATTGGAATCTCAAGTACTTACTATGTGGTGCACTCACTCATTACAAAACTCAATTTAACTGCCAGCCTAATTACTTGAATAATTTGAGATAAATTAAAATGTTATTTAATGCTATTATACATTACTAACAAATGTAGCAGTCATCTTATCGTATGCCATTATACAAAAAATACATACCTTGCTATAGTTTTAATGATACCATCAAGTTCATCAGAGGAAGGAGGATTACGACCACCAGGGGGAAAAACCAAGTTGATAGGATCAAAGAGTCGTGATAAGGATTTTGACAGGTAAGCAGCCTCATAGGATTGCAGCGAGTCTTTCAAAGCCTTTTCTGGACTGTGGGAACAAAAGCTTTTAAAAACTAACTTAAATTATACAAAACTAAATGTTTTTGTATCAGTCTGTAAATACCTTTTTAAAAAAATGTATCTTCCATAAAAAATGTAACTACGCATTAACAAAAAGAAAAAGAAGAATTTACTTCAAAATTATAAATATATTTACAAATACATTTCATAACTAAAGGTTACATAAATACTTTAATTTACACATAAATCCTAGTTATACATGTAATGTGCACTAATACCTACTGTATTGTCTGTCTCCTAAAACTAAAAGAATAAAACAGTAAAATCCTATTAATGCTAATGGAGGCGATGCCTTTACCTGGCAAATCCTGCTTTTATAGAGTATCAAGGAATGCACAAGAGGGACCAGACTGCAGAGACCTGCTCCATTAGTGTGGCCCTCTCCACCCACAGCTGCCACCTCCTATAAAGTTCACTGTCTGAAAGGGAAGTGTACAGATCTAAGCTTTGCCAGTTTTCTCTTGTTTTACTAACAAAAATGACAAAAAGTATTTGTGAAAGTCCTGCACAGATACCCTGGACTTCTAAGCTAATTTGTTTTATAATATTGTTCCCAAAATAAAACTTCTAAATTGTTAAACACTTCTTAACCTTTGATTTTCATTTAGCAATCAAACTATTAGATCTTACATTTTTCCTTCGGCAATTACTATCAAATGGCTATAACTGTTTTTCCATCTGCTTCCTTACTCCTGTAATTAATTCAGTATCTTCTCATGTTCCCCCATTTACAATCTTTCTACCAGCCCTTCCATTGCCTTTTTTTTTTTTTTTAAAGAACAAATTCCCCTTCATCTTGAAAGTTAACCTTAAAAACATCTGACCTGCTCCTTCATGTATATGAAACCTGGTTATCTCTTTTACTCACCCTCTGGTCAACTGACAAGACCCGAAGGTCAGAATGCTCTTGGCGCCTACATCATAATTCCACAGTTATCTCCTAATGCTTCAGTAAGTATCTCACTCAACACATATTTACTGAGAATACTATGCACCAGGCACTTTGTTAAGTGCTGGGAAGATACAGATTAAGAGTGCTTTTCAGTCTAGTGAAGAAATGGGCAGGTAAAGTGCTAATTATAATAATTTCTATAATAGAAGAAGGTACAAAGACCACAATGAGAGCATGGAAGAAGTGAGTGTCTGAATCTGTCTGAGGCAATCCTCTTTTAAAGTCCATACCATCTATTTAAAAGTCTTCTCTATTTTTGCTCATGTTATCTACTGACCTTAATAAGAAGCCTCTTCCCCCTTCTGCAGAAATTTTGGCACTGAATTATAAGTACTAACACTCTTCTTATTCTCCAAATCTACTGTAAAAATTCTTGGTGACTACAGTGTCAAAACACATAACTCTTCTAAAACTTGTCCTGTATTACAAGCCTACATTTATAATGTCCTTTATTTTACCTTTACTATGGAGCTTCCAAATTTGCATCATTGTTTTGAACTGCTCCACCTCTAAAATCTCCAAGCTTGAAGACAACTTTCCATATACCCCACTGTCTCCTATTAATATCTCTTTTCTTCCCACAAATATTAAGTCTCTACAATTTGTCAAGTATTTCTTAGTGCAGAAATATGGTAGTCAACTTGGCTAAAAAAAAAAAAAATTCCTTGTCTTCTTAAAGCTTACATGCTAACAAGCGAGATACACAAAACATAAATAAAAATCTTAAAGTAAGTTAAATATGGAATATAAAAATGATTAAGTGCTAAGAGAAAAATAAAGCGAGGAAGGCAGAGAATATGTTTAAGTCTGAACTTTTTTAAAAAACCAATTTTGGATAGGACGAGGCAAGAGAAGGCTTACTGAGGAGACCTGAAGGGGAAAAGGGAGCAAGTTATATAGATTTTCAGAGGAAGAGCTTTCTGAGTAGAGAGCAGAAAGTACAAAGGCCCTGAAGCAGAGCGAGTAAGTAATAGGAGAGTGATACAACATGACGTCAGAGAAAACAGATGGACCAAATCATGTTGGGCTTTCTATACCCATAATTGATGGTAGATTTTACTTAAAGAACTTGTTCTTTGACTTTACTGTGATCTGTGCTATCTGACCCTTTCCTACTTGCATCCTCAGTCAGCCTGCCAGGTCTTATGTCCTCCTTTATCCGTGGCTATCCATTTTAAGGTATTCTCGTTAGCATCCTGATTTTTCTAATAGCCTCCCTTTCAAAGCTCTTACTAAGAAAATGTCAGATGCTCCCTGTATCTGCTGCCAAGCTGTCCAAGTATTGTAGAGAAAAAGCAAATTATTTCTACTAAACATTTGTACAAATCCCCTAACATCAAGAGACCTAAAGCTCAAGGTAATAACCTGAAATTCTACTTTTGCAGCCCTTCATTCTCTACAGGTGACCTTTGCCTCTGCTTTACACCAAGACCAAAACCACTGGACATGAACTTCCTCGATTCCGCACTTCTCTTGTTCCTCCCCCTCCCTATAACCTTACCTATTCTCTGTGATTTTCCTATTATTTCAATGAAAGAAGTAGTTTTACTCCTTTTTTAAAAAATCAAAACTGCTCAAAATAATTTAATCTACCTCCTCTTTTCCTATTCTCCTATTCTTTTAAAAAAGTTTTATTAAGATATGTCTTCTGAATGGCATTTTTGTCAGCAAAAACAAGAAAAAAGAAAAATGATATTATCAACATAGATAATACAGAGTGATGAATCTGAGTAAAAAGGTTTTATTTGGGAATAATATACAAGAAGCAGGATTGTAATCTGGGATATACATACAGACCAGGGTGGCCTCTAGTATGTCTGGAGAAGAAAGGAAAAGTTAGACTTTATTAGGGAAAGAAGAGGGTACACAAGTTGTTTTGAAAGAAAGCTTATTGGTGCTGGCAGCATTTTACAAGAGCTGGTGAATTCTGATTGGCAAGTGTCAGTAGTTGCTAGGTTGGACTTTTAATCTTGGAGTTATGGTTAGGCCCTTGCAGCTTTGGACTGTGCTTGTAAGACAGTGTGTAAAGCAAGTGTTCTTGCATAAGTGGCTAGCTGTCCTTGTGTGATTTGTGCAGTAAGCTGCAGTTTGCAAAAATTTCTTGCGACAGTTCCCGCTATCAGGCAAATAGTGTGTGAGCGTCCTCCCTTCTTGGCTTTCCCTGGAATCTGCCAACTTTCACTGATGTAATTTACATACAATTGAATTACTTAAAGTATACAATTCCATGGTTGTGTCATATTTGAAGATACGTGCAGTCATCACAATTGATTTTAGAACATTTTTATCACCTCAAAAAGAAACCTTGCATCCTTTAGCTATAACCACCCCCCAACCCTCCTCACCCCAGTCCTACACAAACACTAATCTACTTTATATTTCTACAGATTTCACTACTCTAGATTTTCATATGAATGGGATCACATAGTATGTGGGGTTTTTTGTATGATTGGCTACTTTCACTTAAGCAAAATGTTCTCAAGGTTCATCTATGTTATAGCATATATCAGTACTTCATTCCTTTTTATGGCTAAATGATATTCCAGTGTATGGATATAGCACATTTAGTTTACTCATTTGTTTGTTGATGGACATTTGGATTGTTTCCATCTTTTGGCTAATCATAAATAATGCTGCTATAAACATTTGCATACAAATTTCAATGAGAACATGTTTTTATTTCTCTTGGGTATATACCTAGGAGGAAAATTGCTGGGTCTTACAGTAACTCTATGTTTAACTGTTTGAAGAACTGCCAAACTATTTTCCAAAGCCTTGTACCACTTTAGATTTTCACCAGCAATGTATTAATATAAGGGTACTAATTTCTCTACATCTTTGCCAACATTTATTATTATCTGTCTTTTTTATTACAGATGTCCTGGTAGGTGTGAAGTGGTAGTTCATCATGGTTTTCATTTGCGTTTTCCCAATGTTGACCATCTTTTCATGTGCTTCTTGGCCATCTGACTAAGTTCTTTGGAGATACCTCTATACAGATCCTTTGTCTACTTTTTAATTGTGTTGTCTTTTTATTATTGAATTGAAAAAGTTCTTTATATATTCTAGATGCAAATCCATTACCAGACATATGAGTCACAAATACTTTCACCCATTCTTGATGGTATCTTTTGAAGCACCAACATTATTAGTTTTTAATTTTTAGAAAGTCCAATATTTCATTTTCTTTTGTTGCTTGTGTTTGTTGTGTCATAAATAACAATCCTTTATCAAATTCTAAGGCATAAAGATTTGCCCTTATGTTTTCTTCTAACAGTTTTATATTTTTAATCTTTATATCTCTGATCCATTTTGAGTTAATTTTTGTATATGGTGTGAGATAAGAGTTCACCTTCATTCCTTTGCATGTGGCTATCAGTTGTTCCAGTACCATTGTCAAAATAATTATTCTTTAGTCATTAAAAGAATAGTCTCTACACTCTTTGAAATTAAACTTGTTATAGTATGATAGCAAATACAGACTAGTCTCCATGTTTTAAAAACTTCCTTAAACCTTAATGCCTACTCTCTTTCTACCTTAATATAACAGATGTATGGGTTTCTTTCTGTACTCTCATTCTGCATCTATCCTTATGCTAGTACTATACCATCTGGATTATCATTGCTTTGTATTAAGCTTTGAAACTGGAAAGTGTGAGTCCTCCCACTTTATTATTCTTTTTTTCAGAATTGTTTTAACTATTCAGGGTCCCTGGAAATTCTGTATGAATTCCTCCCCCAACCTTTTTTTTGAGATAGGGTCTTGCTTTGTCCTCTGGGCTAAAGTGCAGTGGCATCATCATAACTCACTGTAACCTTAAATTCTTGTGCTAAATCAATTCTCCTGTCTCAGCTTCTCAAGTAGCTGGGACTACAGAAGTGTGTCACCATACCCAGCTAATTTTTTAAAAATTTTTTTATAGAGATAAGGTCTTGTTATGTTGCCCAGGCAGGTCTTGAACTCCTTGGCTCAAGCAATCCTCCAGCCTTGGCCTGCCAAAGTGCTGGGATTATAAGTGTGAGCCACTGTGCCCAGTCTTGTTTTTGTTTTGTTTTTTAAAAACACATGTAACATACATCCATTTTAAATAAAAGCAGAAAATACAAAATAATGATTCTACTTCCTGGAGATAAACTATTATTACTATTTGCTTTCTATGTTTCTAGACCTTTTTTTAGTGTAGGCATATGGATTTTAAAATAAAACTAAGCCAGAAATAGATTATTAAATATATATTCTATATACTGTTAAAATATGTAATATATCATGAAATCTTCGTAGATCAACAGATATGGGTTCTATTCTTTTGTCCCCTCTTTTATTAGGCTTTATCTAATCTCCTTGTTTATCATAAAAGTTACTAAGAAGACAATCTAGACTCATTCTATCACTCCACCCCTATTCTGGCTACTTATTTTGCCAGTCAGAACCTCTTGGTTTTATTTATTTAGTTTTTTTAGAGAGACAGGGTCTTGCTATGTTGCCCAGGCTGGCCTTGAACTCCAGGGCTAAAGGGACCCTCCTGAACAGCTGGGACTATAGGAACCCACTACTGTGCCCGACTCTAGACAGAACTTCTATACATTATATTCTGCCTGTCAGAACTCTTAACTACAGTGGACACAAACTTAACAATGTTATTTAGAAACAAAATTAAAAGAGAAACAATTATTTAAACAGCACTCATGAATCTATCCAACATTTTTCTTACATGGTAGGTGATAAAAATCTGCTACTGCTTTAGTCAGCCTTGCCATAATAAATATGATGCTAGTGTTTAAAGAAAAGTGTAAAAGTCAATCACTTGATCTGATGCTCAAGTAGAAATTTTTAAATATTCTGTTTCAATTTTGGAGGAAAAGCTGGCTGGGTTGAACTTACTGAGATGATACACTTGTTTCCAATGTGGCTCCTATGTATGGTTACATGACAGTACTTTCTGGGTGATCTAAGGGATTTTTGGAGTAGTTTTGACTATAAGTCAGTCCTCCAGATCTGCGGGTTCCACATCCACAGGATCAGTCAACCAATGACTGAAAACCTAGTTAGGCCTACAATAGTTGCATTCGTGCTGAATATGTACAGACTTTTTTCCTTACCATTATTCCCCAAACAATACAGTGTAACAACTATTTACACAGCATTTACATTGTATTAGGTATTATAACTAATCTAGAGATGATTTAAAGTATAAAAGAGGATGTGCATAGGTTATATGCAAATACTAAGCCATTTTATACAAGAAACTTGGGATTCCACATGGTCCTGGAACCAATCCCCTACGGACACTAAGGGATGACTGTACTCAGCTTTTCCCTAACACACTAAGAACCTATCCCAGCATAAGGTTTATCTTCCCTGTAGTTTCTGAACACACCAATTCCTTTTATGCCACATTTATGCCAGCCCATCAATAATAATGCTATCTGATGTGTTATAATTACAGGTAAAATATCAGCTAAAATATAATGACCATATATTCCATCTCCTAGCATCTCATCATTCCATTTAGTGTTATACTTATAAAATTGAGTCTAGCAGGAACCAGAATGTTCAACTAAGGGTGAAGGTTAACTTCAGCTAAAAGTCTTGCAAAGTCTTTTAAGGTATACAAATAACAATCATTACAAATATTTAGAGACTTAGTATATTCCCAATTTGTAATTTAGAATTAAGAGGCAAAAATCCTTAACATGCAAACAAATAGGTCAAATTAAATAAACATACTCAAAATCTGGCTTTTTTGCTACGAATATATCTTGTGTATCATCTTCCATGTGTTGCAGGTCAACAAAGAGGTCTGTAGTTCCACTTGCACTAAAATTTCCTTGGATATTTTGACTGTATTGTTGAAGACGTTTCCATAAGTCATTACAAAGACGCAATAGTTTAGGGTATTCTCCCTCAAATGCCTGTTTCAAAAACATAGAGGCTGCCAAGCAAAACAAGAACATGGATTAATAATAAAACAATAAAATATAGTAAATGTTTCTTTTGCATAGGAAAAGTATATTATAAACAACCCACACTACAAGACAAACCAAAGACATGTTCCAATGAGGCCTTTTAAAATAATGCTAGTCACAGTAATTTTTCTCTCAGACTAGTCACTGCATTTGATAGGTAGATCATATATTCTGAAACTTACTCTACATTAAAAATTAGAAAACCCTACAATTATAATTGAAGATTTCAATTCTATCTCTCAATAATTGATAAAACAAGTATATGGAAAAATTGCGATAAAGAAAACTAACAGCACTACCACCCACCCAATTGACTTAATTTACATTTATACAATACTTAATCCAAAACAGCAAATACACATTTTTTTCAAGGGCACATGAAATATTTTCCAAGATCAACAATATTTGGTTCCATAAAACAGGTCTGAATAAATTCAAAAGGCTTAAAATCATACAAAGCATGCTCTTAAATCAAAATAGTTTTAGGTTAGAAATTAGTAACAAAAAGATATCTGAAAAATTCTCAAATACTTGGAATTAAAAAAATGTTTCTAAATAATCCATGGGTCAAAAAAGAAACCAAAAGGGAAATTAGAAAGTATTTTGAACTGAACGAAAATTGTAACACAACATACCAAAATCTGTGGGATGTCACTAAAAGAGTACTTGGGGAAATTTACATAAATACTTACATTCGAAAAGAAAAAAGTTCTCAAGTTGATGACCTAAGTTTCCATTTTAAGAGCATAGAAAAGAGGGGCAGATAAAACCCAAAGTCAATAGAAAAAAGAAAACAATAAAGATCTGTACAGATATTAGTGAAACAGAAAACATAAAAACAATAGAGAAACACTGAAACCAAAAACTGGTTCTTTGAGAAGATGAATAAAATTGCCAAACTTCTAGCCAGATGAATCAGGAAAAAAGAGGAGAAAGAAATTAGCCATGTTAGGAATAAGGGAGGTGGCCTCATTACATATTACATAATATTCTACAGATATTAAGAGGATAATAAAGGAATTATGAACATATGCCAATACATTTGAAAATGTTCATAAAATGGACAAATTCCTTGAAAGACACAAACTACCAAACCTCACTCAAGAAGAAACAGATACATATATATAGCCCTGTATTTTAATTAAAAACTTTTTTTTTTTTTTTTTTTTTGAGACAGAGTCTCACTCTGTCGCCTGGGCTTGAGTGCTGTGGCATCAGCATAGCTCACAGCAACATCAGACTCCAGTGATCCTCCTGCCTCAGCCTCCCAAGTAGCTGGGACTACAGGTGCACACCACCAGGCCTGGCTAATTTTTTCTATTTTTAGTAGAGATGGGGTCTCACTCTTGCTCAGGCTGGTCTCAAACTCCTGAGCTCAAGCGATCCTCCCTCCCTGGCCTCCCAGATTGCTAGGACTACAGGAGTGAGCCACCA